>PVJC01016176.1:0-34053 GCA_004026665.1 Murina feae | reverse complement strand
GAAGGAAGGAAGGAAGGAGGGAAAAGGAGGAAGGGAGGGAGGGAAACAGATTTCATATATTTTGGTATCTCACTCTGACTAAAATACGGTAAAAACATACCACTGTTTATTGTTTTCCGTATTTAATTTCAGAGCAGAAGCTAATATATACATAGCTCTCCTTAGCACAACACCTGAAACAACAACGAGGACCAAATCAAACCAAACCAAAGAATATTTTGTTCAGAAAAATGGCAGGTATTTTAAGTCACCTGTCCACTCACCTTTAACAGTTCATGAAGGTCAATATATATGTAAGGTAATAGACAACTTTCAAATACAATTATAATTTTTTGTCATTAAAGTTATAGGTGACCTTACATCCTCTTAGAAAAAAGAAGGAATCTGAGAAAACTAAAGAAAAAAGCAAACAGCCTAGCTGCTAAGGGTCCCAAGTCAAGGAAATAATGCAGTTTACTCAAACCAAGGCAGTCCAGCAGATTGCTTGCCATCGGTTAAAAACTATAAATCGGTATAAAGATGAAAGTCTCTGCAAGCAATGAAAACACACACAAAAAAAAAACACACAACCTAATTTCAGTGAGACAGAATTACCTACAGAAATATCAGTTCAACCATATATGGAAAACTATAACTTACTTAGAGTAAAAAGGCTGATGGAGCTTGCAATGGAATAAGAAATATCAATAAAATCTTATAGGTATTATTTTTAACACACATTCTTTATTGTTTAAAGTATTACATATGTCTCCTTCTTCCCCCATGGACTTCTCCCCAGCCATTCCCAGCCCCCAGCACATGCCCTCATCCCCCTACTGTCTGTGTCCACTGGTTTTGCTTACATGCATGCAGACACGTCCTTTGATTGATCTTCAACTTCCACTGCCTCCCCTCAGGTCTGACAGTCTGCTTGATACTTCTGTGTCTCTGGATCTATTTTTATTCATTATATTCCACAAATGAGTGAGATAATGTGATATTTATCTTTATCCAAATGCTTTATTTTGCTTACCATAATGCTTTCCAGGTCCATCCATATTGTTGTGAATGGTAAGCATTCCTTATTTTTTTACAGCAGCGTAGTATTCCATTGTGTAGATATACCACAGTTTTCTAACCCACTCATCTGCTGATGGGCACTTAGGCTGTTTTCCAATCTTAGCTATGGTAAATTGTGCTGCTATGAACAAAGGAGTGCATATATCCTTTCTGATTGGTGTTTCTGGTTTCTTGGGATATATTCCTAGAAGTGGGATTACTGAGTCAAATGGAAGTTCCATTTTTAATTTTTTGAGGAAAATACAGACTGTTTTCTACAGTGGCTACATCAGTCTGCATTCCCAGCAGCAGTACACGAGGGTTCCTTTTTCTCCACATATTTTCCAGCACTTGTCCTTTGTTGATTTGTTGATGATGGCCATTCTGACAGGTGTGAGATGGTAACTCATTGTCATTTTGATTTGTATCTCTCAGATGATTAGGGACTTTGAGTATGTTTTCACTTGTCTCTTGGCCTTCTGTATGACCACTTTCAAAAAGTGTCTATTAAAGTTCTTTGCCCATTTTTTTATTGGATTGTTTATCTTCCCTTTGTTAAATTGTATGGGTTCCCTATAAATTTTGGAGATTAAACCCTTATCGGATATAACATTGGCAATATGTTCTCCCATGTAGTGGGCTTTGTTGTTGTTTTCTTGATGCTTTAACTGTGCAGAAGCTTTTTATTTTGATGTAGTCCCATTTGTTTATTTTCTCCTTAGTTTCCACTGTCCTAGGATCTGTATCAGTAAAAATATTGCTATAACATAGGTCTTTTATTTTGCTGCCTATGGCATCCTTACATCCTTATCTTGGATTTTAAATACTGTTCAGGTCAAAGTTAACAGGACTAAACCATAGGCTGATGCCCAGAAATTAAATAAAGGCTCAGAAATTGGTAGAAACATAATAAAAGAATATCTAATTCTTCAAGGGCCTTTTGCACTCCACATTTCTCTGATTGGATGTTCTGACTTTCCAACCTTCCCTTCTCTTAGCAGCTGCTCCTAGGGCCATACCCCATGACCTTTGCTGCTGGGGTCTCTGAGCTAAGACCAAACTTCTTAGATTATTCAAACCCAGATATACTCTGGGGTTTTCAGTTGACTCACAGAAAACCTATGTATCCCTGTCAGCCCAGCATATTGGAAAACAGCTGATCTAGGATGATGAATCATGAGAAAGTGAGTAGATGATAGTTGTTTGGCTCATTCATTGTGTTAATATTCAAAGAAAGAATATTTTCTAAGTTTATCACCCCAATTCATACAATACATAGCATTGTCATTCTGAATTATTAGAATATATATATATATATATATATATATATATATATATATATATGTTCAAAAACAATAAAATTTGAATTTTAAAATACTTAAGCAATATACTCAAGGTTGCAAAGTGCCCATGATAAAAAGAAATTATGTAAACTCTGAAAACCAGTATTTTATTTTATTGAGTTAATGAATAATAAAATACATGCAGGATGCTAATTCTCAGAATTTGCAATATGCTATTTAGAATCTCTTTACAATATCTTCTGTGTCCATTTTATTAGGACTTAATTTGGCAAATTTGTCTTGGTTCTTATAACTTATTTTTATATTGCCTTTCTCCAGTGAGAACCTTTTCACTCCTTGCATATTTTTTTCCCTCAGAGATATGATTAATATTTTCATATTTTCCGAAACTAAGAATAAATAATGTTAATGTTCGAGGACATCAATTGTGATCTCAAGATATCTAATATGCTTTGGGCACACACACTATTTGGAGATTGAAAAAATATATTTTGAGTTTTCATGTAATTGGAAAATGTTTCTGATGTTAAAGAGGTAAAGAATAAAACATGACAGGTATTTAATTGAATAACAAATTTCACTTGAATAAAATTTGGGTGAAGATAGTCTTGAAACTCTGATTTTAGAAATATTTATTAAACATAGTTTCCAGGAAGACAAGTCCCAATGGTGTCTGTAAAGTTACTAGTACATTTTTAGGCAGAAATCTCCATCATTGCGCTCATTTTTATTGACCCTGGCAAACTAGTTGAAAAGATATCCCGTTTTAACTTGTACGCATTCAGTAATGAGCAGACACCGAGAGAGTTGTATTTTTCTTCTCTAAGTTTATTTT
This sequence comes from Murina feae, assembly GCA_004026665.1. NCBI lineage: Eukaryota > Metazoa > Chordata > Mammalia > Chiroptera > Vespertilionidae > Murina > Murina feae. The sequence goes on along the minus strand of PVJC01016176.1, from coordinate 30,876 downwards.
CAAAAAGTTATTAAGACAAAGAAAAACTCAGAACTAAAAAATCTTTTTTAATAATGGTAGTGAACACAAGGGGAAAGAAAGTTCAATGTTAATTAATTTTTATGAGGGAGAAGGAAAGGAAAGAGATGGAGGAGGAGGAAAAGGAGCAATATACTAATATACTTACATCCACGTTATGCCCATTAATCCCTTCAGGACTCATGATCTGTAAGGTAGAGTTGAAAATAAAAGGAGGCAGCAATAGTAAAGTCTTTTTAAAAAATATTAAAATCTTACATTCAAAGTTTTACAATTACTAGTAGGAGTACAGATATGGTTTCTACCTTATTACAGTGACTCCAGAGAACTTGTTTTTAGCATAGTTAAAAATATTAAGCAATGTATTTTTAATAAGTTTACAATATTGATTATCTATAGCCTAATGGAAATAAGAATGAAAAATACATATTTAACCAAATGAAGGCTGCACAATGCTACTCCTTTTCAACTCCTGAGTCCTGGAGTTGTATTCTGTTATGTTTTACCTTCAATCATTTTTTATTTATTTTTCTCATAAATCAAGCATTGTTTGTTTCATGACTAGGTTTTCCTTTGCAAATTTATTCCTGTTCAAAAACCGAAAGTCAAGTACCCACATTTTAGAGTTATTTTAGAACCTATTATTTCCTATCGCCTTCTCTTGTCTTCTTCAAATGTGAGCCCAATACCAGATAATTAATCAGTTCTAAACCTCAAATTACTTTTTAAAAATGTCACTGATAGACCCTGCCCCTAAGAAAAAATAAGCATCATTTCACACTTAGCAATTATTTCTCCACTTTATTTCTCAAAAAAACAAAACAAAAAACAGACCACCCACAAACAAACAAAACAACAACGCACGCACTAAGGCGATAAGCAGATTACGTTAACCTGACCAATTAGGAGACATAATCACTGGAATTTATGTGTTGGTATTTGTATGCACAGACGGGGAACCCACTGCATTTTATACAGAACAGAGTCATGTTTCCATTCAGTCTTCATTACTTCTGTGACCTTGGCCAGTCACATTACATTCGGAACCTCTTTCTTTTCACTTGTAAAATGAGAATAAAAATACATCTCTAACGAAATAACAGGATTATTGCAAAAATTAAATATACTATATGAACCAATGTTTTCAGTGGTAAATATGACATATGTGTTATTTTCCTCCTATCAGCTCCCTAGCCAACCAGAATATATTTTAAGTCTACTCCTTTTTGTACATTGTAAGAAGAAACTTACAAGGAGCATTTTTAAATTTAAAAAAATGAATAACTAGCTAATATTCCCAGAGGCAAGTGATCTGTGCAAGTGATTTCAGAAGCGTTATAAGATATTATCCTGTTATAAGAAACACATTTTAAAAAACTATAAGCCTCAGTGAGTCTCCAGAGGCAAGTTTCACAGGTCAATTTCTGATACAGTGGAGACGATACGCCAAGAAAAATTGTGTTTTTACAACTACTAACAGAATGAAAAAGGGACAACCACAAGTGTCCTCCAAAGGATAGGTAAGTAGAAGAAAGTGTAGTGCAATCCCTTGAAGGACCCTCAACCTAAAAGCAGAAATAGGAATTAAATGCCCTCTGCCATCTCATGGTCAGATGGAGCCCCTGGCTCTTTTAAGCTTGGGTACCCTTATTTTAATTCAGAGGCCCTTTTCCAATTCTTGTGATCCTTGTCATTGCTCAAAAAACAGAAGTGCTGACTTTCTTCTGCAACACACAGCTTTTCCGCGCTTTACTCACAAAATGGCCTCTTACAACAAAGTTTGTAATTTTCTTGAAGAATTTAAGGGCCAAGAGGAAGGTCATACTTTACTGAGCACCAGGCTTTGATCTATAATGCAGCTTCATTCTCCTCCCTCTACCTCGTAGTCCAAGAATTAGGAGCACTCCTCCCTCGCCCAGACTCCTGTCATCGATGGCTGGTAAATTCTGAGCTCAAACACACCTTCATTGAGAGTTTTGCCATCAAAGTGGTTAGGATCTTGTTTTTCCCACATGCAGCAACCTGGACGGGCTTGAAAGACATTATGCTAAGTAAAATAAGCCAGCCACAGAAGAATACATATTGCACAATTCATACGTTTATGTGAAATCTCTAAACTAGTCAAGCTCATAGAAACGGAGAGTAGAAAGGTGGTTACCAGTGGCTGGGGGAAGGTTTCTGGGAAATTATTGTTCAATGAATATAAAGTTTCAGCTATGAAAGATGAATATGTTCTAGAGACCTCAGTGCAACATTGTGCCCATAGTTGTAAAGCTTGGTTAAGAGGGTAGACCTCATGTTTAGTGTTCTTACCACAATAAAAATACCTTTTTTTATCTTTATTGTTCAGATTATTACAGTTGTTCCTCTTTATTCCCTTACAGCTCTCCTCTTCCCAGTTCCCACCCCACCCTCTGTCCGTAACCCCGAGCCCCCCGCTGTTCTCATCCATACATATACGATTATTGTCCATTCTCTTCCCGCACCCCCAACACCTTTTACCTCTGAAAATTGTCAGTCCACTCCCTTTCTATGCCTCTGATTCTATTCTATTCACCAGTTTATTCTGTTCATCAGATTTTTTATTCACTTGATTTTTAGATTTACTTGTTGATAGATATGTATTGTTCATAGTTTTTATCTTTTCTTTTACTTCATCCTCTTTTCAAAGGATACCTTTCAGCATTTCATATAATACTGGTTGGGTGGTGATGAACTCCTTTAGCTTTTTCTTTTCTGTGAAGCTCTTTGTCTGACCTTCAATTCTAAATGATAGCTTTGCTGGATAAAGTAATCTTGGTTGTAGGTTCTTGCTGTTCATCACTTTGAATATTTCTTGCCACTCCCTTCTGGCCTGCAAAGTTTCTGTTGAGAAATCAGCTGACAGTCGTATGGGTGTCCCCTTGTAGGTAACTAACTGCTTTTCTCTTGCAGCTTTTAAGATTCTCTCCTTGTCTTTTGCTCTTGGCATTTTAATTATGATGTGTCTTGGTGTGGTCCTTCTTGGGTTTCTTTTGTTTAGGATTCTCTGTGCTTCCTGGACTTGGAAGTCTATTTCTTTCACCAGGTGGGGGAAGTTTTCTGTCATTATTTCTTCAAATAGGTTTTCAATATCTTACTCTCTCTCTTCTTCTGGCATCCCTATAATTCTGATGTTAGTACACCTGAAGTTGTCCCAGAGACTCCTTACACTATCTTCATATTTTTTGATTATTTTTTCTTTTGGTTTTCCAGCTGGGTGGGTTTTGCTTCTTCATATTTCATATCTTTGACTTGATTCTTGCGATCCTCTCATCTGCTGTTGGATCTCTGTATATTATTCTTTATTTCAGTCAGTGTATGCTTAATTTCTAGCTGGTCCTTTTCAAATTTATAAGCTGTTTCTAGAAAATTCTTGAAAAACTTAATAACCGTGGTTTTGAACTCTATATCCAGTCGTTTGTGTTCCTCCATTTCTATCATTTGTGACCTGTTTCTTAGTCTCTGCATTTTGGCTGCTCATTGATAGGGTGGCTTTCTGTGCTAGGTCTCCTATAGGGCCCAGTGATTCAGCCTCCCCAATCACCTGGGGTGGACACTCTTGTTGTACGCCTTTGAAGGCTGGGTGTACAGTCTTGTTGTAGTTATCACTGGGAGGTATCACTGGGAGGAAATGACCTGTAGGCCTTTCTCCTCATTGTTTGGGGTTTAGATCTTTTGGAGTTCTGTCCCAGCTGCAGACCTTAGGTTATGCTGAAGGCAGGGAGGCACACAGCTTGGGCAGGGTTGTAGGTGGGGTGGGGCGGGGACTCAGAATCACTGGGGTGGAGCAACCCACAATGGCTGCCCCTCTGCTGACTCCGAGGCTCCTCCCAGATTTGGCACCTCCACGCCCTGGCATCTGTAGGCCCCTGAGTCCCCGCGTCAGTGATTGCTGTGAACAGCACTGATCTCCCGCCCCATTGCCCTATAGCCCACATCGCATTCAGTGCAACCCCAGAGTTTATAATCTCTTTCCAAGCTGCAGATCCAGGTGCAGCCGCTGCCACCCTTTCACCCATGCCACCTCTGTTCCGTGCGTTCGTACCTCTCAGTTTTGGTGCCAGGAGATTCTATTTAGTCTCACTGCACTCCTTCTCTTGCCTTCTAGTTGTAAAGCTTCCCCTCCCTTGGTTCTGGAGGATGGCCATTTATCTGTATAGTTGTATTTTTATAATGTAGTTGTGGAGGCTGCACATTTAGGTATATATCTCATGCCACCATCTTCGTTCCCTCACAATAAAAATATCTAAATAAAAACTTTAAATTTTTGTAGGCAGGACAGTCTCCCACTACTGATGCTGCATTCCCCAGCTGTGAGCCCAGCATCTGGCTGAGCAACGTGCTCCCTGTGGAAGTGCTCTGACAACTAGGGGGTAGCTCCTGCATTGAGCATCTGCCCCTAGGTGGTCAGCGCACATCATAGCATATTCCACCTTTCAGACAATTTGCATATTAGGCTTTTATAGGGCTAGAGGCCCGGTGCACAAAAATTTGTGCACTTGGGGGGACAGGTCCTCAGCCCAGCCTGTGCCCTCTCGCAATCTGAGACCCCTGGGGGGATGTCTACCTGCAGATGTCCCTGGGCGATTGGGCCTAAGCTGGCAGTCAGACATCCCTCTGGCAGCCCGGAGCCCTAAAGGGATGTACACTTGCCAGTGGGTGCAATCTTAAGCTGCAGTTGGACATCCTTAGCTCTACTGAGGAGGCAGAAGAGGCTCCCACCACCACTGCTGTACTGGCAGCCATCAGCCTGCCTTGTGGCTGATCAGAGCTCCCCCTAGAGCAAACTGATTACCAGGGACAGCTCCTGCATTTAGCATCTGCCCCCTGGGGGTCAGTGTGTGTCATAGTAACCAGTGGTTCTGATGTCATGATCAATTTGCATATTACCCTTTTATTATATAGGACAGAGGCCTGGTGCATGGGTGGGGCTGGCTGGTTTGCCCTAAAGTGTGTCCAAGATCAGGGTCGGGGTCCTGCTAGGTTTCCAGGCCAGCCTGAGTGAGGGGCTGAGGGCTGTTTTCAGACTGGCCACACCCCCTTAAGGGTAGGGGTCCCTGCTGGGGTGCCTGACTAGCCTGGGTGAGGGGCTCAGGGACATTTTCAAGCTTGCCAAATCCCCTTCAGGGAAGGGGTCTTGCTTGGGTGCCAGGCCAGCCTGGGTGAGGGACTGAGGGCTGTTTTTAGGCTGGCCACATCCCCTTGAAGGAGTGGTGTCCTGCTGGGGTGCCTGGCTAGCCTAGGTGAGTGGCTGATGACTGTTTGCAGGCTAGCCACTGCCACTTCAGGGTGGGGTTACCTGCTAGAGTGCCTGGCCAGCCTGGTTGAGGGGCTGAGGGCCATTTTCAGGCTGGCCACAGCCCCAAGCCACTCAAGCTCCCAGTGAGGCTGGTTGGAAGCAAGTATCTGGGATTTGTTTATCTTCTCTAATTGAAACTATGTTGTCTTGAGTGGAGGCCATAGCCTGCCTCCTCCATAGGTAGGCAGCTTCTTCCATCGCCATGGCAATGAAGCCTCCTGCTTACTCTAGCTCTGTGGCTTCTATAATTGAAACTTTGTTGTCTTAAGCACAGGCCACAGCTGACCTAGGCAGGCAGCTTCCTCCATTGCTGGGGCAATGAAGCTTCCTGTTTGATCTAGCTCTGTGGCTGCCAGCCGCCATCTTGGTTGGGTTAATTTGCATATAGTCACTCTGATTGGTTGGTGGGCGTGGCTTGGGATGTAGCAGAGTGACACAATTAGCATATTACTCTATTATTAGATTAGATAGATAAATAGATAGATATAGATATCTTAAATTATGTTAATACACATAAAAAGTCTTTCAAATTTTATTACCTTAAAATTTTATATACCTAGTATTATAACTATACAAGGGGCCTGGTGCATGAAATTCATGCATGGGGGGAGGGTGGGGGTCCCTCAGCCCAGCCTGCCCCCTCTCACAGTCTGGAACCCCTTGGTGGATGTCTTATGATGGCTCCAGTCTGCCAGGCGCCTTTTGTGTGTGTGTGTGTGTGTGTGTGTGTTTGTATGTGTTGCCACTGGGGACCTGCCCCCAGCCGCATCTGAGGCTCGGAGCAGTCCTCCTGTGTGTGTCTACCTGCTGGGGGCCTGCCCTCAGGCACACCATTGAGGCTTGGAGTAGGAACCCCCTCTATGTTGATCTCTCAGACTTTTGCTCTCCCCTGCATGTTGTTCTCTTTTTTGAGCTGTGGCCAGGGCTGGGTGCTGCCTGCCTTCTAAGCTTGCCTACTGCCCATCTTCCTCCTGCCACCAGAAAGAAGGGAAAACCCAGCCTCATGGTCAGACCAGTCTTTTCCTGCTCCCTGATCCCCGGAAGGGACCTGGGGAGCCGCCAAGCAGGTCCCCAGCCTCCAAGATCTTACTTTCCCACTCCCCAGTGCCCCCCAAAGGGCCTGGGGAGCCGCCAAGCAGGCCACCGTCTCTTTCCCACTCACTAGTCCCCTGCTACCTTCCTTTCCCACTCCCTGGTGCTGCCAAGGGTTCGGGGAGCCGCCAAGAAGGACCCTGGCCCCTGCAGCCTTGATTTCCAGCTTCTTGGTACCTTGCAAAGGGCCTGGGAAACTGCCAAGCAGGCCCCCGACCCCCACTCCCTCTTTCCCACTCCCCAGTGCCCTGCAAGGGGCTTGGGAAGCCACCAAGCAGGCCAACCCCCTGACGCCTCTTTCCCACTCTCCGGTGCCCAGCAAAGGGCCTGGGAAGCTCATCAAGCAAGCTGCTGACCCCCCGCCGCCTCTTTCCCACTCCCCGTCCTGCCACCTTGCTTTCCCACTCCCCAGTGCCCTGCAAGAGGCCTGGGAAGCCCGCCAAACAGGCCGCTGACCCCTGCTGCCTCTTTCCCACTCCCTGGTGCCCCTCAAAGGGCCTGAGGAACTGCCAAGCAGGCCCCTGGCCCCCACTGCTTATTTCCTGCTCCCCAGTGCCCCGCAAAGGGCCTGGGGAGCCGCCAAGGAGGCCGCCAACCCTGCCGCCTCTTTCCCACTCACCGGTTCTGGGTCCTGCGCTGTTCCACCCTGCAGCTGCTCTGTGCATTCGGGAGGTCCCTCAGCCTGGCCTGTGCCCTCTCACAGTCTGGGACCCCTCTTGCGATATCCCCCTCTGGTGTGCCTGACCAGCCTGGGTGCGGGGCTGATGGTTGTTTTCAGGCTGGCCAAGCCCCCCAGTAATGTCCCTCACCCCATTGGAGTGTGGCCAGCCTGGGTAATGGGCTTATGGTTGTTTTCAGAATTTCAGTCTGCCCACAGCTCCTATTGACCCAATGTCCTAGCAAGGCTGGCTGGAAGCAGGTTCCTGAGGTTTGTTTATCTTCTATAATTGATACACTGTTCCTTTAAGCTCGGGGCCTAGTCAATTAATGAAGCTTCCTCTCTGCTTCACTTCGCGATTCTATAGTGAGACAATGTTACTCTCAGTGGTCAGGCCAGGCCTGCTGTTTCCTTCAGCTCCTGAGGATTCTATGATGGATATTTTGTTGCAAACATGTTTTGCTTGAGCCAGGATAAGCGGAGCAGGGGCAGTTTCACTTTCACTCCTGCTGCAATGGAAGCTGCTGTTTACTCAGGTTCATGAGTGGCGGCCTCCATGTTGGCTGGGCTAATTTGCATACAGGCGCTCTGATTGGCTGGTGCGCGTGGCTTACCTGTCCCAAAGAAACAGTTAATTTTAATATTATGCCTTTATTAGTTTAGATATAATTATATAAATAAATATATCATCAATACTTATCAAAAAAGAGTGTATGATGGAGGCATTCATTTTAACTAATGATTCATCTTTTCTACTGAAAATTCAAGAAAATCCCATCATCACCTATCTCTGTGAGCCTATTCTCAGTAGAAAAATTCTGAACTTCCAAGAAATCTCCATATGACTCCATGCATTTCCTGCATAGTTCTCTGACGTCCAAACCTTGCCTTTGATCCCTTTGAATATCTCTCCTTAGCACCTCACATCACCCATCCTGCTCAAAATCTTCTCTAAAGTCTCCTGTTGTCACATCATTTTTTTTGGAGATGTAAGATATCGGTGCAGACTTCAGTGGAAGTTCTCTTTGTTCTTCTTCCAACACTGCATGTATTACAAGGCCTGGAGATTGACTAGCTTGTATATCATTTTAACTTTTAGACAATTTGTTATCTCTCAAAAACCAAGGGTTCTTTCAATTGGTGTTGTTATACTTTACAATCTCCTAGCTCTCTTTGATGCTGGTATCTACTAGCATTTCTCACTCCTTGTCATTCTTAAATTTTCAATATTCTTTCACCTAGGTTATCACTTTCTCTTAACATTGCTATTTTTGTCATTATTTTTGACATTCCCTAAATTTATATTGATGCTCTATTCAATCATCTGGTCTCTTAAGTCTTTGGCATCTGTACTTCCCACTACTATTATCTATTCCTTAATTTCATGCTCATTACCTCTTATGTCCTAGACATTTCTATTCTCAATTACTACATCATCTCTGAAATCCCATCATACAATCAATTCTTTCATTAAATCTACTATTGCTTTTCTCCTTTATACCAGCACAACCACTGTACAAATTTCTCTGCTCCATCAATAATTCCAGTTGTTACATTTGTCCAATTGTCATGTTTTCATCCTCCTCCATTCCAACTTAAATTTCATGCCTCCTCACCAGAACCATATAACCCATAAACTCCTTACTCTTTGCACCTTACCCCCCACAACATCAGCTTGCCTGGAAAATTTAAACCCCAATATGCATAAATGTTACCTTCTCTGAATCTTCACATCAGCAGCTGAACATGGCTGGAAAAACACACAGATGCCTGCTCACTGGGCTCCACTTAAATGGTACCCTGAGCCTCAAATGGGAACTCAGCACTATCTGACAAAAGCACTCATTTCCATGAGAAATTCACTCCTCTGCTTTCCAAGAAGACCTTTTCAAGGAAATAAAAGAACCACTTATCTGTAATTGCTTTAAATTTCTTCCCATACTGTTATAAGGGACAAGTTTGCCTGGCATCCTGGAACAAGTTTAAAAGTCATTTTTTTTTCACATTAGGTTTTTAAAATTTATATCTATACACATAGATTTGGTTTACTGATTTTAGCTAAACCACACTCTTCAGATGAATAAGTATGTACTTATATTCTCATACATCTGCTGAAAGATGGTTGCATTATTTGTACATTTTTATAGACTTATAAGAGTGCTGTTGTGGACATTCATAAAAATGTCCCTTTTTACCTGTGGAAACATTTTTTCTTAGACTTCTAAAAGCAGAATTACTAGATTTCAAAGAAGGAACATTCACCAAACTTTAAATAATGTAGAGTCAATTTCTCTCCAAAGTGGTTTAAGAATTTACACCCCCAGTAACACTTTAAATGAGATATAGTTTTTACACGTTATATTCAACACTGGTAAAAAAAAATGTTCTCAGGATTTCAATCTTGCAAACCTGACAGATGTGTAAATGTATATCTAGTCTAAAATTTAAATATAATATTAATTGATTGAGTACTCTTTCATGTTTATCAGCCATTTATATTTCTTCTTCCATGAATTACCTATATCTTTTACTTATAGAAAAAATCACCCATCTTGAAGGGGCTGTGGCCAGCCTGCAAACAGCCATCAGTTCCTCACCCAGGCTGGCCAGGCACCCCAGAGGGGAACCCTCACCCTGAAGGGACTGTGCCCAGCCTGAAAACAGCCATCAGTCTCTCACCAAAGCTAGCCAGGCACTCCAGCAGGACCCCCTTCCTGAAGAGTATGTGGCCAGCCTGAAAACAGTACTCAGCCCCTCACCCATGCTGGCCAGACATCCCAGTGTGACCCCAACCCTGATCTGGGACACCCTTCAGGGCAAACCAGCCCCCACCAATGTACCAGGCCTCTGTCTTATATAATAAAATGGTAATATGCAAATTGACCTTAACAACAGAATGACTGGGAATGACTGGTCACTATGACACACATTGACCACCAGGGGGAAGACACTCAATTCAGGAGCTGCCCCTGGTGGTCAGTGCACTCCCACACGGGAGCTCTGCTCAGCCACAAGCCAGGCTGAGTACAGATTGCTGCCAGTACAGAGGTGGTGGTGGGAGCCTCTCCTGCCTCCTCAGCAGCACTAAGGATGTCCAACTGCAGCTTAGGCCTGCTCCCCGCTGGCAAGTGGACATCTGCTGAGGGCTCCTGGGCTGCCAGAGGGATCTCTGACTGCCAGCTTAGGCCCGTTCCCTTAGGGAGTGGGCCTAAGCCAGTAGGTGGACATCACCTGAGGGTTCCCAGACTGCAAGAGGACACAGGCCAAGCTGAGAGACCACCCCGAGTGTACAAATTTTTGTGCACTGGGCCTCTAGTAATAAATAATAGTGCTATAAATATAGAGATGCATATATTCTTTTTGATCGGTGTTTCTGGATTCTCATTCAGCATAATATTTAAAAATTTATCTAAATGACTGTGTATAAATAAAGTTTATATTTTTGTTACTCTGGAATATTCTCTTTTATAAACGTATCATTGTTTGTTCATTTTATTCTTGATCTCATTTTGAGTTGTTCCATTTTTCATATTTGTTATGAATAATGATACCATAAACATCCTATCTAATAAAAGAGTAACGTGCAAATTATGCATCACTCCATCACAAAGATGGCTTTCCCCATAGCCACAAGATGGTCTCCCCCATAGCCACAAGATGGTCTCCCCCATAGCCACAAAATGGTGGCACCCAGTCTGGCTCAGCCCCACCACTGAAGTGGTCAGGCCTATTAGCCAGGCAGGTGGCAGGGAGGAGGGCGACCCAAGGGGCGGAACAGGTGATTAGAGGGGAATAGGGGTCCCCTGCCCAGGCCAGAGGCCTTCACCAGAGGCCTCAGGTATGGGCAAGGGAAAAGCCAGTGATCAGAGGGGGCAGGGGCAGAGCTGGTGATCCGAGGAGTATGAAGGTGCCCTTACCCAGGAATAACGCCTGGGCCAGAGGCCTCAAGCCTGGGCAGGGGCAAGGCAGGAAATTGCAGGGGCCTGGGCTCCGCACAGCCAGTGATCGAAGGGGTAGGATCAGAGCCTGAGATCCCAGGGGTATGAGCACTGGTGGAGCCAGCAAAGCAGGGGCCTGGGAGTCTCTTGCCCAGGCCTATATCCTTGGCCAGAGGCTGCAGTAGGGCAGGGGCGGAGATGGTGTTCTCAGGGCCTGAGCAGAGGCAGAGCTGGTGATAGGAGGGGCAGAGCTGGCAAAGCAGGGGTCTGGGGGTCCTCTGCCCAGGCCTGTAGCCTTGGCCGGAGGCTGTAGTGGGGCAAGGGAAGAGCCGGCAATGGCAGGGGGCAGGATCAGAGCCTGTGATCACAGAGGCTTGGGTTCTGTGAAGCCGGAAATCAGAGGGGCTTGGAGGTCTTCTGCCCAGGCCTGGGCAGGGGAAGAGTCAGTGATCTCAGGGGTCTGGGGGTCCCCTGCCCAGGCCTGTGTCTTCGGCCAGAGGTTACAGGCCTGGGCAGGTGTGGAGCTGATACTGGAGGGGCAGGGGTGGAACAGGTGATCACAGTGGACTACAGAGGAAACACCTTTTCTGACCACTCATTGGCTAAGCTCCCTGTATGCTACTGGTAATATTCTTAGTAACTTGGGTAATAAGAATCCAAAAAGGCAATCTAGGGTTTTCCCACTACACTAAGGTGAACAGACGTCCAGCTTTTGGTGGGACAGTCCCGATTTTTAACAATTTGTCCCGTGTCCTGCAGTGTTTTAAAAAAGTCCCAATTTTTGGAAAGAGACATATGTTCTACTCTTTGTAATATTTTAAGTAATAATAATAATAATAATAATAATAATAATAATAATAAAAGACCCCCCCCCCCCAATCAATGGTGTCCTGCTTTACCAATGTTAAAATCTGGTCACCTTACATTACACTCCTGGAGAAAAAAATGAAGGTCCACTGCTGAAGGCTAAGAAATGTCATATTCTGCCCTAGCCGGTTTGGCTCAGTACATAATGCCTCAGCCTGCTGACTGCAGGGTCTGGGTTCAATTTTGACCAAGGGCATGTACCTAGGTTGCAGGCTCCTCCCAGGCCAGGGCCCAGGTCAGGGCATATGCAGGAGGCAACCAATCAAAGTGTTCCTCTCACTTTGATGTTTCTCTCTGTTTTTCCCTTCTCTTCCACATTCTCTAAAAATCAATGGAAATACATCCTCATGTGAGGATTAAGAAAGAAAGAAAGAAAGAAAGAAAGAAAGAAAGAAAGAAAGAAAGATCATATTCTATGAAAGATACATCTTGAAAATGCCTAAAGAAAGTTGTCATTTTTTCATGGTGAAGGGACTGGAGTCCATGTTGATGAAAACACCTTGGTGGCTGTGGTGACTGGCAGTGTCTGCAGCAGCGGGGTGATGGGGCTGGTGGCTTCTCCTGATTAGCCTGGTTGCCTCCCACAAAGGGAGGCCAGACTGAGGCTTAGGCCCTCTCCTCAAGGGGAGCAGGGAGCTGGCCTAAGCCGTCAGTAGGACACCCCCTGAGGGCTTCCAATATGTCAGAGGGGGCAGCTTGGGCTGAGGAACCCTCCTCTCCCAGTGTATGAATTTTGTCCACCAGGCCTCTAGTATTTATATATAATATATATAATATATACACATATATGTATATGACATATATACATGTATATTTATCTTGGAGCAAACAAGCATGCTTCTGTGGAATAACTGTTTATGGTAGAATTTTTGAATTAAAAAGTATGAGTCCCCAATTATACAAAATAACACATATTGTTTCTTTTCTATTGTTTTTAGCTTTCAAGATAAAGCATAAATCTTCTGGAATATTTCCATTCTATTGCCAGTGTGAGTTCTGATTGCTCTAAATTCTTTCCAATTTAAAATTGTCAGATTTTGCATTTATTAATTTTAAGTTTTTTGCTTTTACAGTATATGTTTTTAGATTTACTCTCAATTTCATTAGTTAGTAAGCAGAATTGCCACCTGTTTAAAAATGTTGGATGTACATATCCTTTGGCTGAAGCATTTTAAAGTATTCCTTTTTAAAAACTTTCCTTCCTTCCTGCAATATTTTTAATTGGGTTATCTGTCTTTTTCTTACTACTATGTTTCAAATCTAAAAATATTATAAATATAATCCCTTTTCCAGTTTTATGTCTGCTAAATACTTTCTCCTACCATGTGATCTGCTTTTCACTTTCTTAAATGTTTTGTGTTTCATATTCTCAAATGTACAGTCCTTTCCACTTATACATAGGTCATTTTTAATATAACATTTATGAAAAATATATCTACCTAGGCATCTTGAAGATATTACTTATATTATATACTAGGGGTCCGGTGCACAAAAATTTGTGCACTGGGGAGGTCCCTCAGCCTGGCCTGTGCCCTCTCACAGTCTGAGACCCCTCTTGGGATGTCCACCTGCTGGCATGCCTGGCCAGCCTGGGTAAGGGGCTGATGGCTGTTTTCAAGCTGGCCAAGCCACCCCAGTGTGGACCCTCACCCCATTGGAGTGTGGCCAGCCTGGGTGATGGGCTGAGGGCCGTTTTTAGGCTGCCCACAGCCCCTTCAGGTTTTGGGTCCCTACTGGGGTTCCTGGGCAGCCTGGGTGAGGAGCTGAGGGGCGTTTTCAGGCTGCCCACAGCTCCCATTCACCCAACATCCCAGTGAGGCTGGCTGGAAGCAGGTTTCTGGGGTTTATTTATCTTCTGTTCCTTTAAGCCCAGGCCTAGGCAGGTAACGAAGCCTCCTGTTGGCTTCAGCTCTGTGGCTTCTATAATCGAAACAATGTTGCCTTAGTAGATGCACCCAGCCTGCCTAGGCAGACAGTTTCCTCCATAGCTGGTGCAACAGAAGCCTGCTGCTTGCTTCAGCTCTGTGGCTTCTATAATTGAAATAATATTGCAACAATATTGCCTGAGCTGGGAGAAACCCAGCCCGCCTAGGCAGACAGTTTACTCCTGGTGCAATGGAAGCCTCTTGTCTAGCTTTGTGACTGCCGGCCTCCACCTTGGCTGGATTAATTTTCATACAGCCACTCTGATTGGCTGGTGGGCATGGCTTAGGCATCCCGATGAAATGGTCAATTTCAATATTACTCTTTTATTGGATTAGATATCAAGGCTAATGAGTTTCCCCTTTAATATTAGTTATATGAGCCATGTAGAATTGCTTTGTGTGTGCATGTGTGTGTACACACATGTGGGTGTGGATGGGTGTATATCACATGAGGCAGTGTTACATTTTACCAAATGTTCTGTAGTTATATCTTTGTTCTGTATCAAATATGCATATGTGCATGTTTACTTCACTGTTCTTGCTGAGGGATTGGCAAACATTTTCTTAAAATATTGGATACAAATATTTTAGGCTTTGGGCCATACAATGCATCATGAGCTCATACAGCCTGGAAGCAGCCATGGAGAATCATATATAATAAAAGGGTAATATACAAATTAACTGAATGGTGGAACAACCTGTCGCTATGATGCTCACTGACCACTGGGGGCAGTCACTCACACAGGAGCTGCCCTTTGGTGGTCTGTGCACTCCCACGGGGGCATGCTGCTCAGCCAGAACCAGGCTCATGGCTGGCCAAGTGGTGGTGGTGACTGGCAAAGTGGCAGTGGCAGGAGCCTCTCCCACCTTCACAGCAGCACTAAGGATGTCCCCTGCAGGGAGTGGGCCAAAGTGTCAGTGGGACATCCCCCAAGGGCTCCCGGACTGCTAAAGGACGCAGACCAGGATCAGGGAATTTCCACCTGAGTGCACAAATGTCCTGCACCAGGCCTTTAGTAGTAAATGAATGGTCATAGCTTTGTTCCATTAAAATCTTACTTACAAAAAGTGGTATTTGCCCTGTGGGCCAAATGTTTCCAACTCTCTGTCTTATCAACTCTTGAGGTAGTAAAACCCTTATTATCTATATTGGGCAATAAATCCTACCATATGTAGAACATTCTCAGCATTTTGTTATTCTTATTCAGACTATCTTTGCTGAAATCAAAACTTTGTATTGCTTCATAAATTTTAAAATCAGAATGTGAAGTTTCTCCATCTACTCTCCAAACATTCTACGGTGGTTTTCATAGTGTGTGTCCTGTATCTGCATTTCCATTTGGTGGAAATTAACACCCTGAGTCTTTCAATTCATGAACTTGGTATAAATCTCCATTTATTTGCGTTTCTGGAAATATCTTTCAATAGAGTTGTACTGTTTTCTCCATAGATGTCTTACATATGTTTTTCTTAGATTTATTCAGAGGCATTATATATTTTGATGCTATTTTTAGTAGTTTTGTTTTTTATTTCTAACTCTGTTGTAAATAAAATACTATTGATTTTTAATAGAGATCTGGATTGATATTAGCTATTTTTATTGAATTTTAATCTTTATTATCTAACTATTTAAAATTATCCTTTACTCTTAGCAAATGTATAAGTAACTACCCTTTTCATGCTCATGGCCGAATTTTCAGCACCTGTCACTGTTCCTGAAATACAGTAGAAGCTCCAAATACATTCAGTGGATGAATAAATAAAAATGGATAACAAATAAATGTAAACTGAAATTCTGACTGTTATGTGATGAGTATGTATTGGAAATATTGCAAAAAATAAATAAATGCTTGCTCAGCTGGTGTGCTTTGGTGGTTGAGCCTTGACCCAAAAAATAAGAGGTAAGGGGTTTGATTCCCAGTCAGGGCACTTGTTGAGGTTATGGGCTTGATCCCCAATAAGGGGTGTGTAGGAAGCAGCTGACCTATGATGTTTCTTTCTCATTGATATTTTTATCTCTCTGTCCCTCTACCTTCCACTATCTAAAAACAAAACAAAAATAAATAAAAACATATTTTAAAAAAGAAAAATAAATGCTTCCTCATTTGTAAAGTAAAAGTTTTAAAAAGCTTTAGTCAACAAATTTCAAGTCTACAAAATGGTATGTCTGTAAATGTGAGATAGAGACAACTGTCTTCAGAATTATTGAGGGGCTTACCAAAGTCCTGATTTTTCTGTCTATTCCCCATCCTTACACTACTAATTTGAAATCTCCTGTTATAAGAATCACAACCTAATTACAAATTTTATATATATATATATATATATATATATATATATATATATATGCTTACATTTACTTTATGCAATCTACAAGCTACAGAATCTATTTCTTAAGTTCATAAACTTGAAATACTTAATTAAGTTGTATTAGATGGAGCCTAACAAAATACAATAAGCCCATATTTAAATGTTTGCTTTAATTTATCTGTCTCAGGAAATTGTGCACTACTTTCCCATTCCAACACAACTTCTTGCCAAAATAAAGTACAGTATTCTTCTTTTAGTCATCCTGTGTCAGGTCTCTTAATTGGAAATTGGAGGCTTGGCTTTTAAAATAATTTTGTAAATCGGCTTCATCCTGGGAATTGAAACACTATTGTTTAGGAACTACAGCTCAAATCAGACTCCCCGGGGCTATTCTGCACTTCTAGTTGTTCCCTTGTCAGAAAAATACTTCCATTTCAGCTAATCTTTCTGCCTCCATTTTTGAAAATGACGATACATCTAGATGCCCAGCTAGAACTCAACAATGAAACCACGCTCTGTGACTTTTTTCCTTGCAACTTCTTTTGTTTAGAAATAGATAAAAAGAACACTGACATTTTCTTTTGTAGCCTTGCTCAGATTTCCTACTGATGTTTTAGTTTACTTGCCCAATTTAATAGTGAATTTTTGAACGAAAGTCATTTCACCTGTAACCTTTGGATGACTGAGACAGCAGCCTGCACCTGTGACAGCCCCTGAGGTGGCCTTCCTCAGGGAGTGTGCTTTGTTTATATCAATAGAATGACCTGAGCAATTGGCTTGGTAAAAACTTGGATCTTTTGTTCCCCTGGGCCTGTGTCTGTACAGGTAGAGAAGACAGGGAAAGGCTAAGACTCATTTTCACTCTGTTTAAAATATAATCTCTTTGCTCTTGGTTATGGATGATTAAAGTTCATGTTAGTTTTTTTCTTGGGGAATTTAGACTGGGCATAAACATTAAAAATGCCTCAGTTTTCTGTTGGAGTCTACAATGTTGTCAGTGGCTTAGTTCCAGTTCTAAGCAGGAAAAATTTATTCATTTATTTATAGGCTATTTTCCCAATTTCCTGCTGCCAATGATATACAGAAGGAAACCAATAGGTTTTTTAGGGGAGGGTCAATGTGCTGGTTCCCAAAAGTTTAAGCTAGGGAACTGCAATGATCCCTGAAACTTCTACTGCACAGAAGGTGCTTAATAAAAATCTGAGCTCTTAATAACCAGTATTACCAGGAACAGCGAACATAGCTCAGTTCTAAAAGGAGTATCTTAGGAGTCCTGAGACCCTCAGGAAATACACTCCACAGTCCTTGGAGAACCAGTGATGGCTGCACCCATTCGACATAGAGTATGTTTCTCTGCCTCTTTTCAGAAATTATGAAATCTGCTCTGAGAGAAAATAAATCAACCGAAACTGCGAAAAAAAAGACACTAAATTTTATTTTATTTGCTAGCTAGATCATTGGTTATTCAAGAAAACTATATACACTGCATTTCCTTGTAATGTTTTTATTTCCAAATCATGTCATATTGTTCACAGAAAATCATTAATGTCCAGCTCTATCTATCTATCTATCTATCTATCTATCTATCTATCTATCTATCTCTGTATATGTCAGTTCTCTCTCTCTCTCTCTCTCTCTCTCTCTCTCTCTCTCTCTCTCTCTCTCTCTCTCTCCCCTTTATTCTCAGGACTATTACTCATCTGATACAAGTAATTAAAACAAACTTTGGCATGTGGTCACATTGATTAAACTTTTTCATGAATTTTCACCACAAAATTCATTTTGGAATCTTGCATCCTAGAAATAACTTAATGGTCTCTGGAGAATAATTTATATCCATTAGATTTCAAATACTTCTTAATAATAATATTCCCTCTGTCACTATTCTGTAAGCTTCGAAAAAATCATGCTTACTAATTTTGTCAGTGGCCTTTTTCCAGTTTCCTGATAATTTCTTGAAACAGTCTAGGACAAACAAAAACATAATCTGAAACTGACTTGATCAAGACAAAACATAGCACTCATGATTTTTAGTTATTTTATAACTATAAGATCATAGTATTCATGAATAAGCTACTTACTACATGTTTTAGAAATGCTTATTTAAATTTGTCTTGATTTCTTCTTTAGCCTGAAAGTCAAAAATTCAATGTCTCTTTCATTACTTCAAAATAACAAAACAAAGATTTTCTTTCTTTTTTCCCCCAGGTACAATAAAATATCGATTTTAAATATAACCACATACAAGATTTCATTACCAACAATCACAGTGAGCCCATTCATCATTTTATTTTAAGACAGTCCTTTATCCAGTTGTCATTTAAGATGACAATTTTACAATGAAAGTCAGTTCAAATTTTATTCCATGAGAGATATGAGTACAAAGGATTGTGAAAATTACGATCACTAAACTTTATATACTTTCATATCTCTGCGGCTGCACTGTATATGTTTAATTCCCACCGATTTTAAAAAAGATCTCAGTTTATAGAATTGCTCTGCAGGCATGCAGTGGTTGAGTGAGTGCAAAATGGCAGTAAAATACTCATTTCTGAAAGGAAATGCTAAAAGATAATCTATGGGAACAATATAGAAATGGAGTGTTTTTGAACATTTCCTAAAAGCCAAAACAAGGAAAATAAAACAAAAGCATGCATGCAAACAACCAAACAAAATACACACCAAAACAACAACGACAAAAGATAACTACCTGCAAGGTTTTAGCAAGTAAAACTTTCCACGCTGGTTATTGCTGACACAAAATAATAAGACCTACTCCAGACACTTCTACTGAAAAACCACCAACATCTACTATGGCTAACTCATTTTGCATATTTTCTATAGGATCTTAGTTATGGATGATATATTAAATGTCACATGTCAGAAATAACTTTTGTAATTATTGCTTTTGAGGAAGGTTTTCTTTATAATTTCCCCTATCTTGAAACACATTCCTGTAATACAGCTACTCCACCAACATCCGTATTTCTCCTACTGTTTACTTCAGATTTTTCCCCCCAGAAATCTCTTGACTGTGTCTACTTCTGTACTACCTACTTTATCCACAATCCCTAGTAATATGGCTTTCATCTTTAATTTCCTACTCTGACTTGCTAGAAGGAGGACAGGGTCACTCACATTGGTACAGATATGGAGACTGATGACATTACAAACACACCAGAAAATGTAAAGATAGCCTTTTACATTTTCTGGGGAGAGAAGAGTAGGCATCTTTTGGCTTGAGTGAAAGGAAGTCCAAATGTTTTGTTTTTGTTTTTTAGTTGTGATTATAATACAGAGGTTGCTGGCTTTAGGGTTCTCAGATGGGACTGGTATTTGTGGGGCTTGGACTTCTCCATGGCATTAAGAGAAAAAGCAATGGGCTTTTCCTATCAGATACACAGATGTAGATTACTCAGATATGGGGCAAGTGGAAAAGGGGGAGAAATGAGTTCTAAAAGCTGCCAGTAGCCAAACCTTAACCATAGAGCTGGAAACATCATTACCTACTAAAGCAGTTTTCTCTATAGAATGATCAGTTTCTAATTGACAAATCTAAATGCTCACAGTTTGCCCTCATTATTCCTTCAGGGCACACTTCTCTGGCAAATAGCTCTCTTTTATTGGTTCACCTCTATTGCTAGAGGAGAGGTTCTAGGAAGGAATGATTGATATAACTCAGGTTAGACTAAAATGCTTACAACAAGCACCTAGAGTCCAGTAGTGAGGAGTCATATAGAAACATGACATCTTTCTGATTGACATGCGGCTGCAATGAAAGATGAGAAGGAAGGGATTAATAGTCTCAGTGGTGTCAGAAATGTTAGGTTGACAAAGAAATAATTGTCTGCTCACCCTGTAAATTGTGTCCAAAAAAGAAAGTATCCAACCCTTGATTTTCATTGGTGGTAACTTCTTTCACTCTTCCAAGGTTTTTTTGTTTGTTTGTTTTTCCTTTGAATAAATATTTAGATATTTTCCAAGTTAAGTTACTTGATTTATTTTAATACAAAATGTTCATATTTATCTCAATGTTTTCCTAAGCAATTTTGTATATTATTGTGAGACTAGAGGCCCGATGATGAAATTCATGCCAGGGGTTCGGCCCTTGCAGCCACGGCGGCTTGGCTGGGCCCTCGCAGCCCCAGCTTCGTCTGGACGGTTGTCCAGAAGGTCATTGGGCTGTCCGGTATAATTAGCATATTCGCTTTTATTATTATAGATAATTCTCTGTGGGTTTCTCCTATTTCTGCACATTATGTGAAGGAGGTGTTGCTTGCTCTTTGCTCTTCAATATAAATGGTTTTTTAAGGGTATCAGTATAGCAAACAGTGAGGAAGAGAGAGATACTGTCTCCCACTAGAAGGAAGTGAAGGATCATAACTGTGTAGCATAAACAAAATGTCTCCCACTAGAGTAAAGGGAAGACATGCTTACTGTCTATTATAAAAGACAAAGATTCCCTAATTTCGGGATCCCTTTTTGTTATACAATTCACTTCATATGCAAGCATCACCTTGTTCTCTTTAATTTGACCTGAGAAAATTAAGGTTTGGTGAATTGGTGGAGAAATCTGATACTCCATGCTATGACTAAGCAATTGTGTGTGTGTGTGTGTGGGGGGGTAGGGGTTGTAGGGGTAGGGAGGGGTGGTTATGACCACAGATAGGTGTTGATTCTCTTTACTTAAACTCTTTCAGAAAGAAGAGGGTCAGATAGAGATTGAGAGAGAATAATGGGTCAGCTTATCTTCAAATTTGACTTTAGCTCTAATAGTCTATGTTTATATGACATAGTGATAACTATCTCTATCTACAGATAGATGACAGATAGATGATAGATAGATGGAGTTTCTTCAAAAAATAAAAAAAAAGGAACTGCCATTTGATCCAGTGATTCCTCTTCTAGGAATATATCCCATGAAGCCTGAAACACCAATCTGAAAGAATATATGCATGCCTATGTTCATAGCAGTGCTACTTACAATAGTTAAGATTTGGAAACAGCCCAAGTGCCCATCAGTAGATGAGTGGGGGAAAAAATTTGTGGTATATTTACACCATGGGATACTATGCAGCAGTAAAAAAGGATCTCTTACCCTTTGGGAAGCATGGAGGGACCTGGAGAGTACTATGCTAAGTGAAATAACACAGTCAGAGAAAGACAAGTATTGTATGATCTCACGTACATGTGGAATCTAATGAACAAAAAAATTGGCGAACAAAATAGATCCAGAGAAATTGAAGATTTGAAGCATGCAACAGACTGAGAAGTTTCAGAGGGAAGGGGGGGATTAACCAAAGAATTTATTCATAATCCCTGGATAGACAATAGTGCTGTGACGGCCTGGAGAGGGGGCAAGAGTGAGGTACAAGGGGGTAAATGGGGGCAAAAATTGTACATATATAATATTTACAACAATAAACATAAATTTAAAAAAGTTCATGCTACTCAGTAGATTCCCATACCATGAGGCCTATATTTTACAAATAAAAAGCCAATACCTACTCCCTAAAACTTACCCCTAGTAAAAAGTATTGTAGCTGGAGGTCAATACTTAATAATGTGAAAAAATATAGCATTGCCTCAGAGATTTTTTTTTTTCAAGGAAATCAATTGGATAGAGAAATCTTACTTGTTTAAGTCTCAACAGTTAGGTCAATGCTAGCTTTCCAGCTTTTACTACCTTTGATCTTAAATAAAATTGATAGAAATGTCCCTCTCCCCCAGTGTTGTCATGGTTTCTGCCAACAGGGAGAGAGGACACCTTGAAGCATCGCCTCTTGTCTCAGAGTAACTGTTACTTATATGTAGGTTTTCTTGTCTAGCAAAAAACACCTGTCACCAGATTTTATTTTATTTATTATTTTTAAAAATATATTTTATTGATTTTTTACAGAGAGGAAGGGAGAGGGATAGAGAGTTAGAAACATTGATCAGCTGCCTCCTGCACACCCCCTCACTAGGGATGTGCCTGCAACCAAGGTACATGCCCTTGACTGGAATCGAATCTGGGACCCTTCAGTCCACAGGCTGACGCTCTATCCACTGAGCCACACCGGTCAGGGCCAGATTTTATTTGAGGTGTCCTTTTTCTCATTCATCCTAAGTAAAATCTACTTTTCATTTCCCTTTTAACCCTATGGATTGGCATTCTAGTAGTATTTTGAAAGCAGACTTTTATCTAGTGTTATACACCTTTTTTTTTATTGAACATTTTAAAATTCTGTAGCACAGTAGTTGCTTTGGAATTTTGCTTTTTGCTGCCAGGGAACCTGCCTCTAGGATAAATCTCCTGTGTGACTGAGGTCCCACCTTTGTTTAAAGGAACCTAAAGTTAGAGTTACTGCCTCTAAAGCATATACATCTTTAATTCTATCAAGAAGGCATTATCTTTCCTTAGCTTTTGAATTTCTGTCATTCTGTTACATCAGTTGTGGGATAAAGTGAGACTTGTGTTCATTTGAATTGGTTTTTTTTCCTTTTTTTTTTAAACAGGGCTTTGCTTAACCAACTAATTTAAGCTAAATTCTCTTTCTATCTACAATATGTTAATGTATTTGCTAAAAAGGAGTACCTTCTGTTTTCCTTTTAATTTTTATTGGATCTCTGACAACCATTTGCCTTCTTAGCATAATCTTTTTATTTTATCTTATTAGTTTTTCCACAAGGAAAGGTTACAAATGAACAGGTTCTGCAGGTCTCCAAAGCTTTCTAAAAAAAAAATATTGCACATCTCTGTTCTGAATTGGATAATCCTATCTAAATTATATTTTCATTGCACTCTCATTTAATCCAACCTTGTTCTATATCTTGATTATCTTTGTGACGTTTTCCTTTAATTTCTGTTTTTTCTTTGTCTTTAATTAGAGCCTTGATTACACAACTATTCTCTCGAAGAACATAGCTCCTCAACTCTGGTAATTATGTTACCTTTAAACTCACACTGGAACTTTTTGGAGTATTTTACACTAGTCTTACAGTATTTGTATCTCAAACCTAGATTGTCATTAACATCTTAGAATAGCTATTTTAATCTTAATGAAGTAGCTCTTCAATTGCTCTCAGATGGGACTCTGTCCATAGTTTTAAAAGGTCACATCTCAACATTTCCAGAATACTGGCTTTCTCTGATCTTTACAGAACGGTCAGATTCCTGTTAGTCAGCACTATGATCTAATAATCACTAGTCTCCCTATTTCCTCAGGCCTATTTTAAGAACAATTAGACTTGGTACATTTTTCTATACTTTCATATCTATTCTATTCTCACTTTTAAAATTATTTGACTTTCACATATGTTTACTCTCTCTTATAAGACCTTAACCTTTCTCCTAGGGAAATTTTTCTTTAATTTTTTTTTTTTTAAATCGTCACCTGAGGATATTTTTCCATTGATTTTTAGGGAGAGTGGAGGAGAGCAGGGAAAGACCGAGAGAAACAGCAATGTGAGAGAAACACATCGACCCATTGGTTGCCTCCTGCACAGGCCCTGACAGTGCCCTGGCAAGGGAGGAGTCTGCAATGGTGGTGCATGCCCTTGACCAAAACCGAACCAGGGACCTTTGGTTCCGCAGAGAGGCTCTAGTCACTGAGCCAAACCAGCTCGAGTGGGAAGTCTTTCTTTATCCAACTCAATTAGACTGCCTTTGTTTTATTTTAATTGGCCGATGCTTTTTATCTGATAGTAATGTTAAAGACTACATTATGTTTTCAAACCACTGCAGTTATTTTTTACCTAAAAACAGCAAAACCAAACCAAACCCTTTGTTTTCTATAGCTGCAGTGATCCTGTCGTAAGCATTGTATTGGCTCTTCTGCGCCTTCGAGCTTGAGATAGTTCACCAAGTATTTTGTTTTCCTTATTTTTCATTTGTTGATCTTTGATGGCATATTCTTTTTTATAACAGAAGCCCAAACTTTTTAATCCAATTACTTATTAGTATCTGAAATACATAGTCCAAGTACCATCATTTAATCTCTGAAATCGTATGTTCAAACATGATGTATTAATACATTCTACTTCAAACCCCCCTCACAAGACTCATTGAAGGAATTATAGAAACATACACCTTCCAAGACATATAGTGTGTATTAAAACAAAGATGCATACTTGTCAATACTGTTTCCCGATAACCTGTTTCTAATGAATAATGCGTAATTGGTAGATATAGCTGCACCGGAGAATATCCTTGAGGTGGCAAACGACTAGCAGAGCATAAAAGCTAAAGAGACGGCGGAATTGATATTGGTCCAGGCCCAGTCATTCCTGCTTCCCGTAACACAGTATTCCAAGAATGGAGACTCGGGGATTTTCAGAAACTATTACCACCGCCTTCACTATGCCAGCACTCTGCTGCCATCATTGCATATAGTGTGTTGCCTGCCCTGTTTTTTGTTTCGATGGAAAGCAAACCTGATACCGGTGAAGCTCATGGTGCTTTGTTAGTGTTTGTCCATTTGAAAACAAAATCGCTGCTGCCTGTTGAGCAGAGAGGACATTTCAGTTCCAAACACTGAAAAGGAAAGCAGAACCAGAAGCAACTCTTGCACTGCCGACCACATCCTTCGCTTTAACAATTTAACACGAGGGACCCACCAGGCCTTTGGATCGCGGAGGGAAGACAGAGCCTTTTAAATTTTAAAAAGTCTTGGTCTGGTCTGTAGTGCTGCCTGAAAATACAGAGTAAAAGAGAAGAATAGACATTGTTCCTGAAGTTCTGCTGGGTGTATGCTGAGCCTTTGCTGGGGGTATATCTAATTATTGTCACCTCTGTGTACACTGCAAAATGGAACAGCAACTGCCATCTTACTAAAGTCATGTGCAGGCTCCTGTAATTAAGGCCACACATTCTTCGCCTGCTTATGAGCGTCTAGTGAGTAACATGACCCCAACTGGCCTTTCCATTTATTTTTCCACATGTTCTACTCCTTGAACGTTACTTGAATGTCATAGTTGACTCAAGAGAAGTTTTGTGCTTGCAGGATTCAAATATTCAATGTAACTCTTCTTACCTTTGGTACAAAACCTACTAAGAGACAATTGAGAGATGGATATAAAAGTGTTAATATTATTGCTGATAGAAGCTACATGGAGAAGATGACTTAGGTCTGTGGACAAGAGGGTGAGCTAACATGTTCTCCTACATTAGGGAGAATCAATTACAGAATTGTTACAGGATTGCAAGAAGCTGGGGAAATTCCAGGGCAGGAGGAAGGGAAAAAGGAGACAAGAAAATTAAACAAGGCCAAGCAGTTTGGGCTGCCTGCAGCTGGTTTGTAAATAACAGGCCATTGTCTTCCCCAAACCAAGGACACTTGAAGGCAAATGGTTGAAAAGCCGCCCTAACAAGAGAACAACGCAGACAAAGAGAGGGGGAAGGGGAAAGATTTTTGAAAAGGCAGTTTTTCACTCCCTAAGCAGAAAAGGCAGCAGTCCAGGGGCTTGGCAAGATAAAATGGCCAGGTGATTCTCTCAAATTATGGGAAAGCCACAACAAAGAAAAGGGAGGCCTTGAAACTTAATATGTACCAAGATATTCAGCAGAAGAATTAAAAAATCTATAGACAGAAAGGTATATAAGGCAGAAAACTCCCACCCCACTCACTCCTGGGATTAGCTTAGAGATCCGTCCATGCTTATGCCAGATGGGATGATAGATTTGCTTGTCTTGCTCCTGTAATAAATTACTTTCTTAATAAGTTACTTTTTAATAAGTTCACTTTAACACAAGACAATTATCTGTAGTCACTTGTTTGAAGACAAGAACCGAGGTGGGGACAGCCCTCTCCCTCTGACTAGGGGGTTGTGGGATGACACCTTTCTGGTGTCTGGGAGAGGTGCCTATCACAGAATTATAGGCCACACTCCACTACTCCGGGCTTCTTCCACGAGGGCCTACTCTGGCCAGACTGACTATAGGTAGAAGCAGAAATTCTGAACTTGTTGTAGATAAAAGGTCCATAAAAGAAGGGAGAAAAGAATTGAGTCAAACGTACTCAGCTCTTCTCCTAAACTCCCCAATCTCATAAGGAATGGAAAATGGGGTTCATCCTCGTGGAAAGAGGAAGGCGGGGAAAAATACTCCCTCCAAATTATGTCTTTTTATTTCTTGTTCTACTGAGGCAAGGACAATGTTTGTTTTCTTCACCACTGTGCACCTGAACCTGTCCCAGGGCCTGTATATATTAGCTACTTAACACAATTTGGATGGATAAAAAAATAAATTGGAAAAAATTACTAATAGGTATGTTTTGGGGAAAATAAATAGTAGAAAGGAAAGCAAAATGTTGCTAGTTAAGGCGAAATTAGGTAGTTTGAATATGATAATTTCTCACACATTAAAACCAGTAACTTAAGAAATATTGTAATTAAGATGCGAGAGAATAAATGTTGGTGTTTTGTAATATTAGTAGTTTTTTTATAAGTTAGAGTATTTTTATTTAATTATTTTTTGAATATCAAGTTTTAAACATGCCTTCTTAAAAGGAGTAAAAAGAGAGAAACCAACACATTTAGAAGGATGTACCATTAAAATAAATGTTCTTTGAGTGTAGAAAACAATGGAACAGAAAGCTGGACCAGAGTCTTAAATGTTAAAGAGTAAAAACATTCCCTACCTCTCCATGAGTAAGGTAACATTTAAAATCATAAATATAGAGACAAATGATATTTAGAGCATGAAAATTGTAATATTTTAGTTTAATACTATAGAAAAATAATTTGCTTTGATTACATAGGCCTGAAGGAGCTCTGATATACAGCTCCTACTAGCATCATCATCATATCTGCACCTAATATGGAAGTGTCAGAGTTACTCTCCCAAACTATTTTGAAATGAGCCTAGGAAATGAGACTAAACCAAAGGGTGGTTTTAGGTGGCCTCTTATGATAGGTGGCAACACAAGTTCAATATTGAAAAATATGCAATAATAAAGATAGGCTCTCAGCCCAAACTGATATCAGAGTAATGAAATACATTGGGTTAAGCCTGTCAAAAGTGGCCTAGATTATGAAGCAATGTTTGAGTTAAGAGAGATGACTCATCCATAGACTGAGATAGAATACTAATTGGTTATAATCTTTTTAAAAAAATATATTTTATTGATTTTTTACAGAGAGGAAAGGAGAGGGATAGAGAGTTAGAAACATCGATGAGAGAGAAATACCGATCAGCTGCCCCCTGCTCACTCCCCACTGGGGATGTGCCTGCAACCAAGGTACATGCCCTTGACTGGAATCGAACCTGGGACCCCTGAGTCCGTAGCCAACACTCTATCCACTGAGCCAAACCATTTAGGGCTAATTGGTTATAATCTTGTGCAGATAATGTGAGAGCTGTGTTTTGCTCTGAGGGGAAAATAGCTATTACAGGCTAGGCATGAAGTCAGAGCTCTAGACAATGGTCTTGGATTTTAAAATAAGGCTTCATTGTAGTGAAATGTTCAACTATTATTAGAAACTGGAAGACTAAAACAACTCATTCATACAGAATGGATATACATGAAAGTGAAGTCTGTAATTGGATGAATATGTTAGCATTCTGGCCTTGTTACATGACTGCACAAAAATTAAGTTCATTGCTGCTCAACAAGTATATGTAAAATAAATGGTAAAAATTAGTAAATAGGAATGGGGATAGGTTAGTTTTTAGCAGTAAAATGGAATTAATTATTAAGACAGACTTTCTTTACCCTGAAAAATATAAGAAATAAAGCTTGTAGTTTTTTGAGCTGAAAAAAAAAAATCCAAAACTTATTAATAGATCTAGGTTACTGACTAATAGCTGAAGCATGCAATCAAAAACACCTTAACAATGACTTAGAGAAACTTCCAACTGCTCTTTCAGGTGTAGAAAGCTGAACATCTCACACTCCCAACCTAATCCTATCTAGTAAAAGAGTAATATGCAAATTAACCTTCACTCTGAGACAAATATGGTGGCACCCATAACAATGGGGCAGGATGCTGGCGGCATTTCCCTGGCAACGTGAGCCCAGCAGGCATTGCCTTGGCAACCCATGAGCAGCTGCCCTCCAGCAGGTAAGCACTGCCAGCAAGCAGGCCCCAACAGCAGGGCTGGCTCCCAGTTGCTCGTGGGTGCCTTCTCGCGATCTGGATCGTGAGCAGACACTCATGGGAAGGCCACAGCAGCAGGGTCAGCTCCCAGTCACCTGCTGCCATCTGGATTGCAAGCAGGCACCTGAGGGCAGGCCACAGCAGCAGGGCCTGCTCCTCGTCACCTGCACCCATCCAGATAGGGAGCAGGCACGCACAGCCCGCAGGAAGCAAGCAGCAGGGCCTGCTCCTTGGTCTCCACTGTGATCCTTGAGGAGGCAAGCATGGCCGGGAGGCAGTACCCAGGCCTGGCCACAGCTCAAGGGAGAGAACAACATGCAGGTGAGGCCAGGAGCCTGAGAGATCAACACAGAGGGTGTCTGCTCCAAACCTCCATGGTGTGGCAGGGGGCAGGCCCCCATCAGACAGACACACACACACACACACACACACACACACACACGGGCCACCTGCTCAGAGCCTCTGCAATGCAGCTGGAGGCAGGACCCCAGTGGACACACAGACACACACACACACGGTGCCTGTTCTGAGCCTGTGCTTCCAGACTGTGGCCATCAATAGGACATCCACTGAGGGGTCCTGAACTGTGAGAGGGGCAGGTTGGGCTGAGAGACCCTCCAGTGTACAAATTTTGGGCACCAGGCCTCTAGTCCTACCTAATAAAAGAGTAATATGCAAATTAACTGCCACTCCCTCACTCGGTCATTCCATCACTCTGTCACAAAGATGGTGGCAGCCACAGAACTGGAGTGAGCAGGAGGCTTGGGTTGCCTCTGGTGATGGAGGAACCCAAGCTTCCCACCTGTCCTGGCCAGCACTGGGCTCTGCTCAAGACTACAAAGTTTCAATTATAGAAGATAAATAAATTTCAGATACCTGCTGAAAAAAAAGGAGAGGCTGGAGCTTGGGTTGCCAGGGTCATGGACAGCCTGAAAACAGCTCTCAGCCCCTCACCCAGGCTGGCCACACCACCATGGGTTGAGGGTCCCCACTGGGGAACTTGACCAGCCTTCAAAGAGCCATCAGCCCCTCACCCAGGCTGGCCAGGCACCCCAGTGGGGATCACCACCCTGAAGGGGATGTGGCCAGCCTGAAAATGGCCCTCACTCCTTCATCCAGCTTGGCCAGGCACCCCAGCAGGACCCCCACCCTGATCCAGGATACCTTTAGGGCAAACCAGCCAGCCCCCACCTGTGCACCAGGCCTCTATCCTATATAATAAAAGGGTAATATGCAAATTGACTCTAACAGCAGAATGATGAGGAATGACTGGTTACTATAACACACACTGACCACCAGGGCACAGATGGTCAATGCAACCTGCTTCCTGATGGTCATTACGTTCCCACATGGGGAGCTCTGTTTAGCCACAAGCCAGACTGACGACTGCCAGCACAGCGGTAGTGGCGGGAGCCTCTCCTGCCTCCTCAGCAGCACTTAGGGTTGCTTAGGGCTGCTCCTCACTGGCAAGTAGACATCCCCTGAGGGCTCCTGGGCTGACAGAGGGATGTCTGATTGCAAGCTTAGGCCCAATCCCCTAGGGAATGGGCCTAAGCCAGCAGGTGGACATCCCCTGAGGGGTCCCAGACTGTGAGAGGGCACAGGCCAGGCTGAGGAACCCCCTACTGAGTGCACAAATTTTTGTGCACCAGGCCTCTAGTGATAATATAAAGTCTGATAATCCTATAAAATTCAATTTTTACTAAATCTATTGGAGATTTGGAATTGTAGGAGAAGCCAGTATCTTGAATTTATTGGAAGGCAGACTTCTCCAAGAAAGCAAGTTGTAAATACTGGCTTACATGTAGCTGCATTAGGGAATGACAGGCCACTGTGCAAATCAGTAGAGGCTCAGTTAAAACCTTCAGTGAATTTGTAAAGGCTGAATGTGGGCTGACAGGAGAGTATAGAACCTCTGAGATACACTAAGACAAGAATATTTCTCACCAATTTTCAGAGTGTAACATTGACTCTATTAGTGTACCATTGACTCTATTAGGGTGTTCACGAGAAAAAAAATGAGGGCAAGATTGAAAGCAGAAGCCTTCCTGGGTAGTAGTGAAGAACTGGAGATAAAGCATAAAATCTACTCCAGAGAAAGAATAAAATCTAACCCAGAGTCTTCTGACTTAAGCAAAAAAGCCTAAAGTAAATATAGAGGAACAAAGGGAAAATACTTTTTTAAAGACTTAGGGGGATAAATCAGTGTAGTAGTAATTCAACCCATTTTATCCATTTCTTAAATACCAAATTGCATTAGAAATGCCACTGATTTGGAGAAACAAGATGGCGGCATAGGGTAGACACCGTATATGCAGCTGTGAACAACTATTTCAGAAAAACCACGAGAAGAACACACGGACACCACTCGCACCCACAGGACGGCTGGCTGAGTGAAAATCCTACAACCAGAGAAGAGTCTGAGACTCAGAGGAGCGGCAGAAGCAAAGTACAGAGGTACGGAGGCGCGTGCACGGGCTCGGGGAAGGGCTGGCACTGGGGGACGCGGTTCTTTTCCAAAACGGAGAGAGCCACAAGTCCCCAGCGGCTCTGAACTCCAGTTCCAGACGAGTTTTGGAGGTCCCACAGACAACCAGAGACTAGCATCAGAAGGAAATCCAAAACGGGTTTCTCTCAGCGTTGCTTACAGCAAATAACCGTGGGACACAG
>PVJC01016175.1:0-34065 GCA_004026665.1 Murina feae | reverse complement strand
GCTTGAAGTTGTCCCAGAGACTCCTTACACTATCTTCATACTTTTTGATCCTTTTTCTTTTTTTCTTCTTTTCTTTTTTCTTTTTGCTTGTCCCGCTGGGTGGGTTTTGCTTCTTCATATTTCATATCTTTGACTTGCTTCTTGCGATCCTCTCGTCTGCTGTTGGATGTCTGTATAATATTCTTTATTTCAGTCAGTGTACGCTTAATTTCTAGTTGGCCCTTTATCATATCCTTGAGAGTCTCATTAGATTCATTGAGGAGCTGACTAAATTTATCAGCGGTCTCACTAAATTTATCAGCATTCTCTAGAAATTTCTTGAAAAACCTAATAACCGTGGTTTTGAACTCTATATCCTGTCGTTTTCTTTCCTCCATTTCTGTCATTTGTGGCCTGTTTCTTTGTCTCCGCATTTTGGCTGTGTCCCTTGCTGAGTTAGGTGATCACTGAGAGGAATTAACCTCTAAGCCACTTGGTTATGAGAGTCAGCTGTGTATACATTGGGAGAACTTCTGTGCTGGAGACACCCTTATGGGGCTAGAATTGTTTCAGTGGGGCTTTTATGCTCACTGCATCTGCCCTGAGTGTGTTCTTTGTGGATCTGTTTTGTTTAGGTTAGTTCTACTCTGGCCACTGGGTGGGGCTGGCTCCTGTATCTTTAAGGAGGTGTTGAGTTAGCCTTTGCCTTAGGCTACTCAGCCTTTTATATGCAAAAGCCTCTGACGCAGCTTGGGAGGGGCGGGGCAGGGCGGATCAAATAGCTATGGCGCTTCTCAGCCCTACACTGAGAGACACCAGGTCTCTGTGTCCCACGGTAATTGCTGCAAGCAACGCTGAGAGAAACCCGCTTTGGATTTCCTCCTGGTGCCAGTCAGTCCCCCTTCTCCGGGTGTCTGGGTCCTCAGAAACTCGCCTGGAACTGGAGTTCAGAGCCGCTGGGAACTTGTGGCTCTCTCCGTTTTGGAAAAGAGCCGCGTCTCCGGCGCCAGCCCTTTCCCCGAGCCCCGTGCGCGTGCCTCCGTACCTCTGTACTTTGCTTCCGCCGCTCCTCTGAGTCTCAGACTCTTTTCTAGTTGTAGGATTTTCACTCAGCCAGCCTTCCTGTGGGTGCAAGTGCTGTCCGTGTGTTCTTTTCGTGGTTTTTCTGAAATAGTTTTTCACGGCTGCATTTACGGTGTTTAACTTATGCTGCCATCTTGCTGTCTCCCCCAAATGAGTTTATTAATAAAGAGGAGGGACTACAGAGGACTTAAACCCAGGCACCAACAGTGAAGAATGATGTTAGAGAGGGGGGATCGGTACCTCAATGATAGAACTTGAGACGAAAGGACCAAGAGTATTGAAAGAAAAATATCAACACAGATAACAGTCAATAATAAACAAGAAGTTGATCTGTAAGTAAACCAGCTGAAAACACCAGCCTGAGCAAGCTTCCTCACATTCTGAGCCTTGTTAGTTATAATACTCATATGCCTTTCCCAATATATGGCTCACTCAAAAGAGCAAGCCGATTATATAGCTGAAAAGCATTGATGCTACGGAGCAGCAGAGAATACACAATAATTTAGAGACTGCCTGCTGCTCGGCTTGATGGCAGAACACGAAGGCATGGTTATGAACGAACACAGAAACTGTAGAAGGAGATGTGAAAAGTAGTCTGCAGAGAAAATAAAAATTGCATATCCAAGAACAAAAATGAGAAATCAGCCCCCGGATGGTAATGAACATTAAGACAGTTGATGGTAAAAATGAAAGGTGCTAATGAATCACTTTTACACAGAGGAATATTCACCGGGATGATAAGGCTTTAAAAAGATAGAAAAAAAAAAACAAAACAGTGCATCCTGGAGATTG
The DNA here is from genome assembly GCA_004026665.1 of Murina feae. NCBI lineage: Eukaryota > Metazoa > Chordata > Mammalia > Chiroptera > Vespertilionidae > Murina > Murina feae. The sequence goes on along the minus strand of PVJC01016175.1, from coordinate 32,211 downwards.
AAAGATACCGCAGATGGAACAGACAGCTAATATTTCCCCTTTGGAATGGGCTGGACTACAACACAGAAATGTGTACTCTAAAGTAAAGCTAGGCATTTTTATTAAAGGCTAGATACAGTAACAATAGCATACAAAGCATGGAGGGAGATAATAAAGGAGAGAGGGCACCTACTAGAGGCCAGATAATCTGATGCAGATGTCACATCATTTACCTGCCAAGCTGATATGGTTATCTTTGGATAACAGATCTCAGGTGGCATCCTCTTTACTTCTCAAAATCTCCATAGCATTGAGTTTAGCTCTCCTTACCATCTCCATGAGGCTGTGGACATCTACTGCTTCCCTCCATGTACATCTAAAGTTGTTTCTGTAGCCACCTGTTTGGGTACCTGATCTTCCCTGGGTTATCTTTGTTGACCTACCCTTGGAATCCAGGCTCTTTCATTTTTCTAAAGCAGCACACTTAATAAATGTGTCTGTGTTCATTAGACAGCCCTAAAGGTGTAGTGTAAAAAGGTGAAAGCTTTGTCATGCATGTAAACAAAAAAAAAGAAATATTAAGAAATCTTGTTCCCACAATGCCCTTAGCTACTGCACCACTGTGGAGTTTCATAATCTTGGTGACTCCTGAAGAGGGTATATTTTGCTTTTCTTCCCCTTCTCTGCTCCCTCTTTCCAAGTCTAGTTATTCCACGTAGAATATCTTGTCCCCCTTCTCTGAAACTGTGGTGCCAATCAACTAACACCAAAGCTTATCAAGGTATTTCTCCATAAAACAGTCTCGCTCCTAGTAGAAATTCTGGTTGTCAGAATGATATGTTCTTGTATCTCTTTACACTCATTTCTATGGATGGCAGTGGAGGTTCAGCTAGGTTAAATGGCAAGTATACACAATCACAAAGCTACTAAGGAAGATGAGCTAGTGCTCAAAAGCTGCTTTTGTTAATTTAAAAGAAAAGTAAGACTATTTTGAGTGCTCCTGATGGAGCAGGCATAATGCCAGATGCACCCATCAGTTAACTGTGGTATAACCTGTGAGATCCCATTGTAAAGATAAGTAGACTGAGACTCAAAGAATATAGGACATTTTTCAAGGTCAAACTAGTATTTGACATACTTATATTTCTGGTTAATGTGAAAAAGAAGGAGGGCAAAGGCAAATATTTGAAAAGGAGTGTCAGCTGCTGATGACATGTGGCGGTTGAGGGGCCATGGGATTTCGTTTTAGTGTGCTGGTTTGCTCTGAGAGCACACAGAACTCTGTCTATATTTTTTATGTTTTCTAGTTCATAAAATGGATGCATTTTTCTCTCTGCCCTGTTCTTCATTTTCTGGCTCTTGGGAAGTCCAGTTATATTTGGATTATATATAGCAGCAACAAAAAGGGTATCCTCTCCCTGGTTTGACCAGCTGCTCTCTCATTTTCTCTGAATGAGGCATGAGGGCCATTTTGGAATTCCCTGGCAGGAAAGGGGGTTTTGTCATCAATCTTTCTCTGCATGTGGAGAGGGTATGGTTAGAAAAACTTCTGTCTGCAAAATTGCTTTTAAGGTGGAAGGAATATTATTTACATGTTTTCTCCTTTAGACATTGGCACTTGCTGAGGTCTATAATGGGCCTGAAAAGTGAGATATGCGTAGGCTATTGCTGTCTCTTGGCAGGAGCCTCAGGCAGGCTTTTCTGCTGCCCTGCTCAGGCCATATTTCTGGGCCCAGCAGTTTCTTGGTGTCTCTCATTTTATCCAAGCCAAGACCATGGAATTAATGCTGCTCCTCCCTCCTGTGCTTTCCCAGTAATGCAGAACATGACACAGTCTTCCCACATCTTCCCTTTCTATACCATCCCCTCTGACCAGCTCATGGGATCTTTTCTTTTAAGGGATGTACTAAGATAAGCCTGTTGCAGCCTCAAAAATACAGCCTCTCTCACTTCTTAGCTGTGTGCCCTTAGGCAAGTGACAAACTGCATGAATCACAGTGTCCTTGTCAATCAAATGGGAATGATGATGGCAGTATCTGTCTCACAGAGTTAATATGAAGATTAAATTAGTGTTTACTAGTATAAAGTAATTACAGCAGTGCATGGTGTATAGCAAGTGTTACAGAAGTGCCTGTTAGGATAAAATGCAACATGTAATCTCTGAGGACGAGAAGGTATAGGTACTAAAAGTTAGACCTTTGCCCAATGCTGCAGGTTTGGATTTGTTGCCCCTTCTCAGGTCCCCTGGTATTACTTTCCCTATATGAATCCCACGTTATTTAAATGACCTCTATTTACAACTACAGGCTGGTGAAGGAAGACATCTATTAATTGGTTGGTGTTCACTGCCTACCACTGAATAATTGACTAATGTCCTTACAATTTCAGTCTCCTGTCTGCATAGCAAATTCACTTTGGGAAAAGAAATTAGGAAAAATGGAGTGGGCATCTGTCTCTGCTTTTTCATTTCTGGCTTCTATTAAAAAGCCAGGGGGATGCCTCTTATCAGCAGAACCCCTTCTCCATTATGATCAAAACAGCCATCCTGTCAGAAAAACAGAAGCTGTGAGGCCCCCCACACTGGGCCTGTGTCAGTCTTCAGAAGAATTGCCTTGCTTGGGAATGATCCCCTTTTAGCTTTTCCTGTTGTTACCTGTGCTGATTTCAAATTAGGGTGGATCAAGGTCATTCAAATACCATATGCAACTTATCCAGGGACCAGTGAGGTGGAACTGAAGAGTTTGGAAAAGTCAGAGCTTCTTTTGAGCAAACTTGGGGCTAAAAGATCTGAAGCTGCTTAGAACTGCCCAATTTCCCTGGGGATCCACCATGGTCAAGATAAAATAACTAAAACAATTTGGCACAGCCAAGAAGGAGTGTTTTCCACAGGAGTTAAACTCATTGCCTGGGCCTTCTATATAATAGAATTTACAGTAAACTACTTTGTATGTAACTGCCCATCTTGTAAATACAGAAAGGGATGTTTCAGAAAGAGAAGTCAAACACAATTCTCACTAATGTAATAGTGAATAACTGCTTTAAGTGACCAAGTGCAGAACTTGGCAGATTAAGTGCAAAAGTTTTTATTTAAAGATACTTCAGAAATATACGTATATAAGTATACTAGGGGCCCTGTGCACAAAAATTTGTGCACTTGGGGGGGTCCCTCAGCCATTTTCAGGCTGCCCACAGTCCCTTCAAGGTTCAAGTCCCTACTAGGGTACCTAGCCAGCCTGGGTGAGGGGCTGAGGGCTGTTTTCAGGCTTTCAAGCTGCCCACAGCTCCCAATGACCAAAGGTCCCAGCGAGGCTGGCTAGAATCAGGTTTCTGGGGTTTATTTATTTTCTATAATTGAAACACTGTTGCTTTGAGCCAAGGCCTAGGCAGGTAAGGAAGCTTCTTGTTTGTTTCAGCTCTGTGGCTTCTATAATTGAAACATTGTTACTGTGAGCAGAGGCTCAGCCAGCCTAGGCAGGCAGTTGCAATGGAAGCCTGCTGTTTACTCTAGCTCCATGGCTGCTGGCCACCATCTTGGCTGGATTGATTTGCATACAGCCACTCTGATTGGCTGGTGGGCATGGCTTGGCTGGTGGGTGTGGATTAGGCATCCCAGAGAGATGGTTAATTTGCATATTACTCTTTTATTAGATTAGATATTTGTATTTCAATTTATAAAAATACTAGGGGCCCAGTGCACAAAAATTTGTGCACTTGGAAGGTCCCTCAGCCCGACCTATGCCCTCTTGCAGCTTGGGATCCCTCTGGGGATGTCCACCTGCTGGTGTGCCTGGTCTGCCTGGATGAGGGGCTGATGGCTTTTGCAGGCTGGTCAAGCCCCACAGTGTGGATCCTCACCCCATTGGGGTGTGGCCAGCCTGGATGACAGGCTGAGGGCCATTTTCAGGCTTCCTACAGCCCCTTCAGGTTTTGGGTCCATACTGGGGTACCTGGCCAGCCTGGGTGAGGGGCTGATGGCTGTTTTCAGGCTGGCCAAGCCCCCCAGTGGGATCCCTCACCCCATTGGGGTGTGGCCAGCCTGAGTGCAGGCCTGAGGGCCATTTTCATACTTTCAGGCTGCCCACAGTCCCTTCATGTTTTGGGCCCCTACTGGGGTACCTGGCCAGCCTGAGTGAGGGGCTGATGGCTGTTTGCAGGCTGGCCAAGCCCCTCAGTGGGGTCCCTCACCCCACTGGGGTGTGGCTAGCCTTTGTGTAGGTCTGAGGGCCGTTTTCAGGCTTTCAGGCTGCCCATAGTGCCTTCAGGTTTTGAGTCCCTACTGGGGTACCTGGCCAGCCTGGGTGATGGGCTGAGGGCTGTTTTCAGGCTTTCAGGCTGCCCACAGCTCCCATTGACCCAATGTCCCAGCAAGGCTGGCTGGAAGCAGGTTTCTGGGGTTTATTTATCTTCTATAATTGATACACTGTTCCTTTAAGCTGAGGCCTAGGCAGGTAACACAGCCTTCTGTTGGTTTCAACTTTGAGGCTTCTATAATTGAGACAATGTTGCAAATATGTTGTTGCCTGGAGCCGAGAGAAGCCCAGGCATCCGACAAACAGTTTTACTCCTGCTGAAACAGAAGCTGCCTGTTTACTCAGCTCCGTGAGTGGTGGCCTCCATCTTGGCTGGGTTAATTTGCATACAGTCACTCTGATTGGCTGGTGGGCGTGTCTTAGGTGTCCCAAAGAAACGGTCAATTTCAATATTATGCTTTTATTAGATTAGATGTTTTTATAATATGTTTCACCTCAGAAAACAAAAAGGCAACTGAATTTAGTGATAGAATGACTTGTATGATTAGTTCCAAGAGACCTTCACCCATTTGTCCCAGGACTAGAAATGTCTGTGGCCCTCACCATATGTTGATTCCAGAATGTCCCAACAGTACTGTGGAAAAAGGACAGGCTTGGCAGTCACGCAGATGAATGTTTGAATTCTAACTCCTTCATGTATTTTATGTGTGTGCCTAAGCAACTTTATCAGTATTTGTGAGCCTCAGGTTTTCAGCTATTACTAGGATTGATTGAATATCAACCTCTCTGAGAAGTTGGGAGAACCAAATAACAAACTATCACTTATATTGGATATCTCAACTCTTTTCAGTTAGTAAGATCCACCACATATAGTGTGAGGCAAAAATTGGTTTACCTTTGTTTGTATGGAAAATAATTTGGTAATCTATGTTTATAAAAGCCTAATATGTAAAGTGTCCCCTTGGGAGTTCAACCAACCAGGAGTTCTATCACTCACTATGATGTGCACTGACCACCAGAGGTTGGTGCAGAATGAAGGAAGGCCCTGGCTGGCAGTCAGCAACTGGAGAAGGTAGGCTCTGGCCAGCAGCCTGCAGCTGCTAGGGACCCTACCCGTGCATGAATTTCACTGGGCCTCTAGTGAATAAATAATAACACACGGATAAACTCTCTGTTTTACATATTCACAACTGTACCCTGCATTTATTGGAGCTTCTAATTTTTGGTGGAATGAATACCCTAGGACAGTGTTTCTCAACCTGTTGGTCATGACCCCTTTGGCAGTCGAACAACCCTTTCACAGAGGTCGCCTACGATCATCCTGCATATAAGATATTTACATTATGATTCATAACAGTAACAACATTACAGTTACGAAGTAACAATGAAAATAATTTTATGGTTGGGTCACAACATGAGGGACTGTATTTAAAGGACCAGAAGGTTGAGAACCACTGCTCTAGGACAAGACATTAGCCTGTCTATTCTTGGTAAGAGTGAGAATTTGAAATATTCCTCTTACCCTAGGTTCAATAATACATTTCATTATTTTTTTGTAACCCAAAGGGCAGAGTACCCCCAAGGCAAACAGACTTTTTTAAGGACTGCTATCATAGCTATCTTATATTTTATCTTACAAAAGACCTTCACATAGTAAGACGTCAATAAATATTTGTGGAATGAATTAATTAAAAACTAACAAGACTGAGACCTCAATTAATGAGGTGTGGTTATTGTATTTTCCTACACTCCACTGAAGAGGACAAATGCAAACAAACAAATAATGACAAGCTAGTAATGGACTTTAAATGAATTTAATTGTGCATGAACATGTATGTTAATTTTTTGGTGTGTTCTGTGGTAAAGACACAATAAGATACAAATTTTCTATTATTTGAATCCAATATTTTTCAATCTAATTATGACAATCTATCTTTAGAAATATGACTGATAGACAGAATATTCACTTGCTATCAATCAATGAATGTATAGATTTGTAAGTGTGGGAGAAGATTGAATGTTTCTAACAGAATCATGACCCAAGGAGATTTTAACAGGCTACAATAAGACATTTTAATTTTCACAAAATGCAGTTTAACAAAGATAAGTGTTCTCCCCAGAGATCTGAAAAACCAAATGTATTTAGACAGAATCAGGTAGATGTGGCTTAGTGATTGTACATGTAAAATATCCTAAGAGTTCTAAAGTAATTATGGGGTGAATTATAACAATAGCATCCATCATATATTAAGCAGTTATTATGTGCCAGGCATTATCCAAATGCTTCATTTCTTAGTTTTAAGACACATATTTTTCTCATACATCATGTTGATGGATCATCTAAAATAATTAATGACAGGATGCCTATAATTCTATTTGATCTTATAGTGTACTACAGATCCAGTGCACAAATTCGTGCATAGGTGGGGTCCCTTGGCTTGGCCATGATCAGGATCAATTGGACCTTCTCCCCAGTCCCAATCAGGGCAACCGGCAAGAGGGGAAGAACCATGGGAGGTTGACCAGCTGCAGGAGGTTGGTTGTGGGAGCTCACTGACCTCCAGGAGGGAGCTCCTGCATTGTGCATCTGCCCTCTGGTGGTCAATGCTCATCATAGCTACCAGCCGGTTGTCCAGTTGTCTGGTTGTAATGGTTGCTTAGGCTTTTATATATATACTAGAGGCCCAGTGCACAAAATTTGTGCACTGGAGGTTGGGGGTGGGGTCCCTCAGCCCGGCCTGTGCCCTCTTGCAGTCTGGGACCCCTCGCTCCTTACCACCCACCTGCTTGCTGCTCCCTACCACTCGGCTCAGTTCTCCTTAGTGCTGCCTCAGAGGCTCCCACCACAGCTGCTGCACTTGGCAGCCGTAAGCCTGGCTTCTGGCTGAGTGGCAGTCCTCTTGTGGGAGCACACTGAGCACCAGGGTGCAGCTCCTACATTGAGCATCTGCCCCCTGGTGGTCAGTTCATAGAGACCAGTCATTCTATCTTTCAGTTGATTTGCATATTAGGGTTTTATTATATAGGATATAGCCTTGGCAGGTAGAGTCTATTGTTCTGTGCTAATCAAACCTGGTTCAATTTCATGTTTAGGTTTACATTTCTCAGTTTCATAAATATATAACAAATATGTTTTAGAGCAGGGATCCTCAAAGTTTTTTAACAGGGGGCCAGTTCACTGTCCTTCAGACTGTTGGAGGGCCAGACTATAGTTTAAAAAAACAAAAACAAACTACAAACAAATTCCTATGCACACTGCATATATCTTGTTTTGAAGTAAAAAAACAAGGCTACAAAACACTTGGTGGGCTAGATAACTGTCCTCAGCAGGCTGCATGTGGCCCGCGGGCCACAGTTTGAGGACCCTTGTTTTATTTATTTATTTATTTTTAATATATTTTATTGATTTTTACAGAGAGAAAGGGAGAAGGATAGAGAGCTAGAAACATCAATGAGAGAGAAACATCATCGATCAGCTGCCTCCTGCACACCCCCCACTGGGGACATGCCCACAACCAAGGTACATGCCCCTGGATGGAATTGAACCTGGGACCCTTGAGTCTGTAAGCCGACACTCTATCTATTGAGCCAAACCAGTTAGGGCAAGAACCCCCGTTTTAGAGGATGGTGAGAGGTCTTAATAAGCTTATTTTTATTTAAAAAAAATATTGATTTCATTGAAGAAGGGAGAGGGAAAGAGAGATAGAAACATCAATGATGAGAATCACTGATTGGCTGCCTCCTGCATTCCCCCTACTGAGGATGGAGCCAGCACTCTGTGCATGTGCCCTGGCCAGGAATAAAGCCATGACCTCCTAGTTCATAGGTCAATGCTCAACCATCTAGCCACAATGGCCAGGCTTATAACCTTATTTTCTGATAATTAGTTAAAAAGTGAAGAGGGAACAGGATAACTATTTTAAATGCTGAAAATATTAGCATGTGAATATTTGGATTAAGCTTCACTTATATAGATCCTGACAAAGTAAGCAGGGTGAAGAGTGAAAGGGAGAGGGAAATGGATTTTGGTCTAACAAAGCAAAGAACTGATAGGGAGTTCTCTTCTAACATGAATGTGTTACTGTTGAATGAATGAGTATCCTGTTATTAAAGGTATGCAGAGGTGAAGTGGACATTCACTGATGAGAAGGAAATACTAGACATGGATTGATGATAGAATAGATGATTCCCATTCAATTTTCAACCACTGATTTAATTATCCTATGATTCTAAGTCAGTGGAGAGTTTTCATTTTTATTTTTTATTTTTAAAATATTGTTGAGAGTATTACATATACCCCTGTTTCCCCCCCCATTGACCTCTTCCAGCCTGCTCCTACTGCCTTCCCTGGGCCTTCTCCACCTTATTGTCTGTGTTCATGGGATATATGTACACACAAGTTTTTTGGTTGATCACTTCCCACACACTCACCCTCCTACACCTTCCCTCTGAGTTTCCACAGTCTCTTCTATGTCTCTGGATCTATTTGTTCCTCAGTTTATTTTGTTATTAGATTCCACATATGAGTGAGATCATGTGATACATATCTTTCTCTGACTTCCTTATTTAGCTTAGCATAATACCCTCCAGGTCCCTCTATACTGTCTCAGAGGGTAATAATTCCTTATTTTTATTGGTGCATAGTATTCCATGGTATAAATGTACCACAGCTTTCCTTCCCCAGATCTTAGCTATTTTAATTGTGCTATATTAACATAGGGGTGCACATATTCTCAAAGCTACTCTATATAAAACTCTGCTAAATAGAGTATCAGTGCAGTTATAATCCTTGACCCTTAACATAGTATAATTAAGATAATTCTGTAAATATATTGGTTTCATTTTTTTAAATTTACTTCTTATAATAATCCTAATATGTATAAATCATTTTCCCCATTTTCAAATGATAACACTGGCACTCAGAGGAGGTAAGCAACATGTTCATTATCATACTCCTAGAGGCCTTGTGCATGAATGTGTTCAGGGGACCGGGCAGCCTGCCCCTGTGGGAGCTGATGGGGGCTGGGACAGTGGAAGTGGGGTCGGGGGAGAGGGTGTAGGAGGTTGGCCAGAGGCCCACCCCTAATCTGGAGGTGGTGGCTGATTGGACCAGTTGGCCGGTCGCAGTGCACATCATAGTGACCAGTCATTCCAGTCATTCTGGTAGCTTAGCTTTTATATGTATAGATTGACTAGGATAGCTTCATGATTCAGACACAGATAATTAACAGTTCTAAATAATACATCTTTCTCCATGTTCTCCTAAATATCTGAAAATTAGAGCAATTTTAAAGAGGCCTTCATTATTGGATCTTTTTAATAACAACATCATGCATATTTATTGTGAAAAATTTGAAAAAAGTTAAAATAATAAAAATATGAATAATAATATTCATATCCCCACCATTCATAAATTACTCTTAATAGTGTAGTGTATAATTTTGTGATGTTTTTATTCATATATTTTATGAGCTATATGCATATATAATTAAAATAGATTATAGATGCATATTACACAAACTTACATATATGTATAATTTTTAAGATGTAAACACGACCAACTGTCCTGTGTGGTTCTTTGCCTTTTTTTTTTCAGGAAAAATCACTATGCTGTGAGCATAGTCTAATACCACTAAATATTCTTCTGAAACCTGTTTTATTTGCTTTAGCCTAAAGAGATACTTAGAGAACATAAAAATTTATTGTTATTGACATGCTAGTAGAATCATTTCCTTGTGGAGTTGCAACTCATGGTCATTCACTTTAGAAAGAGAAGAATGTATTTATTCCCTCTGTCCTCAGGCCTGGACATGGATTAGGAGCAGCTCAAACAGCCCCTGGACTCCAGCCTCCCTGATCTAGCCCCTGTCCCACACTAACACTAACACTCTGCTTTAAACACATTGGCCTCATTCTCTCCCCGGGATTTGCCAAATGCATTCCAGATTCAGAGCCTGAACATTGGGCACTCACAGGATCTGAAAAGCTCCTCTTAGATGCACACTTAGATCTCCACTCCGACATTACCGTCTAAGAGGGGTCTTTCCTGACACATTTATCTCTGGTCTCCCAGCCCTTTCTTTCCACTTTCCCGTTACCCTATCTTTCACATCCCTGCATCCCTGCCTGCAATTGTGCCATACATGCATTTGTTCCTTGTTATTTTCCATCTCTTTTGTTAATATAAGGGAGGCATGGTGCTTTCATCTTCTCAACAGAAACATATAGAGTAGCTGGTGCAGAATGGGCACCTGTCATCCACTTGGTGCGTGAATGAATATGTGAGCAGCTTGTATGGCATGGCTGGCAAAGAGATTCTGTTTAATTTGGAGCATGTTGGGAAGCCAGGGACGCATTTTAAAGTGCTTTAAAAGAGAGATCATTGAAGAAGCCTGGAACTTAGCACAAAGGTGGATTGGTGGATTTGTTCTCTTACATTGGAGTTCTGTGGGAAGAGCACTACCCAGAAATTGTCCTGAATAAAAGTGAGGAAGGGAGGCCTCTTTATCCATATGGTGACAGAGTCAAGACAGAGACAGATGGAGGGGGTGTGGGAAGTCACCCCACAGTGGCACCTAATAGATAAATCTGGGAACTCACAAGGCCAGGCATAGGTAGTAACATAGTCATTCTGTGCACTTTCATACTTGCAAGGTAGATGTCTTTAGAGGACCCTGAACTTTTTAAAATTTTTAAAAATTACAGTTGACATTAAATATTACATTTGTTCCAGGTGTATAAGATAGTGATTAGGCATTTTTATAACTCACAGAGACATCACCCCAATTAGTCTAGTACCCATCCAACATCCTACATTGTTATACAATACTAGAGGCCCAGTGCATAAAAATTTGTCCACTTGGGGGAGGGGGAGGGTGTCCCTCAACCCGGCCTGTGCCCTCTCCCAGTCTGGGACCCCTGGGGGATGTCCACTGGCTGGCTTAGGCCTGCTCCCTGGGGGATTGGGCCTAAACTGGCAGTCAGACATCCCTTTGGCAGCCCAGGAGCCCTTGGGGGATGCCCACTTCCCAGTGGGGACCAGGCATAAGCTGCAGTTGGACATCCTTAGTGCTGCTAAGGAGGTGGGAGAGGCTCCCACCACCACCGCTGTACTGGCAGCTATCAGCTTGGCTTGTGACTGAGCAGAGCTCTCCCTGTGGGAGCGCCCTGACCACCAGGGGGAAGCTCCTGCATTGAGTGTCTGCCCCCTGGTGGTCAGTGTGTGTCATAGTGACCAGTCATTCCCAGTGGTTCTGCTGTTAGAGTCAATTTGCATATTGCCCTTTTATTATATAGGATTATTGATTTTTATCTATGCTTTAATTTACATCTCTATGACTATGTTGTGAAGGGAGCATTCTTATTACCATTATCCAAATAATAGTAAGCTCACTCATTGTCTACATGAGCAGGTAATACAAGCTTCAAAAGTTTTCTATTTGCTTGCATTTTTTAAGATTCAATGAAAGAAAATACAGTCAGATTGTGATTTTTGAGAAAAGAGTTATCCATCAGCATTACAGTGTTGATGAGGCTATATAGATTTTCTAAGAAAGACACTCCTGCAGAGGCGATAACATAGTTCTCTCCCTGACATGTGGTATAATTGATAGCACTATATAAAATTAATGCACTTCGGTGTGTAGCAGATTTACCCACAGAGTGCTCAGAAAAGAAATCTGCCACTTCTGGGATTGCAACCTACATCCAGAATTAGAACTACAGTCAACAGGGAGGGGTGGGGGTGACCTCACAGCTGAGGATGTAGTAAAGACAGATAAGACACTGTTTTATAATAAGACACTGGTCATAAAATTAGGCTTAACAACCCACAGTTCTGAAAGTAAGGATTTAGAAATGTGCGGTAAGGAAGCCCATATTTCTTATGGAATCATCTCTTGTATTTATTTCATTACTCTGAGCTCATAGTTCCATTGGTAGCTCTGTTTGAGCTCTTATAAACCTGCTAGCATATGCACTTAAGAAATATTACATTAATAGGGGATTTCTATTGGTCTTCTATGGATTTGATTAACGCCAAGAAAGTTTAATAGACACAGGGTGGCAAGAACAATAAGAATAAATTTATCAGCACATATAGTCAAAAGTAATGATCCTTGTGAGGGAAGTGAGTATAAAAGACAGAATCAAATGAAAGAGAAGCAGAAAGATGGAAGGAAATGGGCCAGGCAGGCTGGAGCGCTTAGAGAAACTGATGCTGAAGCAGTAAGTTGTCTTGTCCCCTTTGAGGACTGGACTAGGAGAAAGAACTACCTTTCTGCAGTGCTGGAAATAACTTGCCAAATGGGTAAAATGGGTTTTCTCCCTTATTCCTGGTTCCCTAGTGGATAGAACAAGACTTTTAAACCCATAGAAATATTGGTTCAGAGTCTGTCTCTTCTATTTGTACTATGTATTAATTTTAGACATTTAACCTCCTAGAGTATAAGTCTCCTTATGCATACAGTGAAGCCAAGCAAACTGTTGTGTAGAATCATTGCGAGGAATAAATCAGATAAGATGTTTCAAGGAGTCAGTGTGATGGCCGGAATAGGATTGGCATTGACAGTGCTGAAGTTGCACCCTGCACAATGACTTGAGGACACCATTTGCATCTGGGTAGGACATACTTTTAGCATCCCTCTGTAATACACACATACATTTCCACTGAGGACCTTGGAGTAGCAACTTGTAAGTTCAGTGGCCTCCTCAACATCATCTCAGGGTGTCCACTTACAGAGTGAAAAAGCCAAATACGTTGCCATTGAATTCTCCCACACATTGCGTTGACAGCAGGAATTGGAAAAGTGGGGTGTGGCTATGTGTGGATCCATGACATATACCATCCCCCCCATCTACAGCAGAATTCTTCCTTTACGGAGTCAGACTTTTGTGACTAGTTGGAAAGTGCTCCATGATGCCTTATATGCCTTCTCACAGGTTGCCATGTCCTCACCATTGTTCCATAGCAGAAACCTTTCAGGGAGCATGCCACACTGTTGTTTTCTGTGATTCTACCACAGGACTGTGAATTTCTTAAGGTTCGTATTTATCCTTATATGTTTAGCTCCTAGTACTGTTATTGTTCGGTATGTGCTTCTTCAATGAATGAGCATGACCTTGAGAAAGTCACTGAACTCTCTGAGCCTCAGCTTCCTCATCTGTAAAACAGGAGAAAATGCACACCTTGCCAGTATATTGAGCTATGTAACACACCTGGGCCACAGTTTTCACCCAGTACATGGGACCATGATTCATTATTATATTATTTTAATAACAATATTTTATATAGTCAAAATGCATAACTGCTGAACAGATTTTAAACATTCAGTGTAGAAGAATGCATGCCGTGGAGCCCGTTAAGTTCTGGGGGGCTCCCTCCCAGATGCCATTTTCCCTGTGCTCACCACCAGGACCCACTCCTAGTTCCTCTCTGCACTCCACCGTAAGTCCTTACATTAATTCTGACATACACAAACCCATTAAGTCTAATAAATACCCATTCTGACATTATGCTGCTTAAATATGGCCAGTGTGCCTAATGATTTTGATTTTAATAATGACTCTCTACTTCTAAAAGTTAGCAGAACTAACCATTATCTTAATATTCCTGAAATCCCGATAGTCACAGTTAATTTTCTGCCAACACTTTTGAGCACTGATCATGTACAGGATGCAGCACTAGTCACTACAGGGAGATAATAATGTGAGCGTTGCCCTAGCTCTACCCTTAAAGCTCAAGGCCTTAGGCCAGCAATTTCAAACCTTTTTCATCTCAAGGCACTCATAAACTAATTACTAAAATTCACAGGCACACCAAATTTTTTTTCCCAATCTGACAAAAAAAGGTGTAATTTTGATTCATTTGCAACAGGATGGCTATTGTGTTGGCTGTTGTAATTGTTCTTTTTTTTTATGTGACAATCTGCAAGGGTGGGTGAGATCATTGGTCTGGCCCTGCCAAGGCATTAGGAGTGAGTTAATTAAATGTTTGACATACAGCAGGCTAATTTTTTAAGTTTATAATGTGGCACGACCTGCAAAAGAAAGTTATAAATATCCAAATGGCCCTTGGTTAAAAAAAAAAAAAAAATGGTTCCCCACCCTGGAAGTGAAAAGAGGTCAGTTCCCCTAACCAAACAGTCAGGTATTGATTGCATGACTCAGAAACTCTCGTGGCACACCAGTGTGCTGCAGTGCACTGGTTGAAAATTGCTGCCTGAGATCAAACCCTCCCATTAAATATGCCAAAAAGAGCCACTAAGTGCTGTTTTCCATGACTATGAGTCAGATTTATTCAGTTAACCAAATGCTGGCAGGCCCATCATGGTACCATATCGGTGGCTACTTGCTTTGAAAATGGAGCTGAATGTGACATACACTCTGCCATCATGGGGCAGGTGAATTAGTGATTAAGAGAGGAAAGTAAAAGCATATTACCTCAACATTGTAGGCTAAATGTTATAGTTGAACAATGCACACTGGTAGACTAGAGAGTAAGGAAAGCCTTGAGAAAACAATGACCTGCTCAAGGTTTGTTTCATGGGTTTGAGGTAGAGGGCACCAATGGGGAAAATGTGGGGACATCTGTAATACTTTCACTAATAAAGGTGCATTTTTAAAAATAAAATAAAAAGACTTCTAATGCTAGCTATCATGTTTTAAACCTGTGAGAACCAAAAGGAATGCTTCACTCAATGTTTAGTGAAGAATAAGTAATCAATATTAATTTTATTACAAAATGACACTCGAAATTATAATCATTAATAAGTAATAATTGCTAAGTGGAACTTACTTACTAAGAAAGGGCATTCCGGGAAGAAGGAAAATAAGAGCTAAGGTGTAGATTTTGTTTTAAAGTATGTTGCATATAAGGTTACTACAGACTGTTGTATTAATACTAGTAGAGGCCCAATGCACGAAATTCATGCAAGGGGCTCAGCCCTCGTGGCCCCAGCTGCCTGGACCCTCACAGCCCCACCCACTGGTCATCCCAGAATGTCATTCTGGAAGGTTGTTCTACCATCTGGTCTAATTAGCATATTAGCTCTTTATTATATAGGATATTATATAGGATAGAATCAGGATTAGGGCTGATGAAAATTGAGTCTGGGCAGGCTGGCTAAAAGCAAGTGTATCATGCCAGGAAACCTTGATTTTATCCTGTATAAGTAGGTATGGTTTTACCTACCTACTCAGTCAGATTTATTTTTAGAAAGACTACTGGGCAACCACATGGAAGATTGCTTTTAGAGGTTGAGGCAAAAGACAGGAAAATAGTTTAAAGTCTATTATGGTTGATCCAGTGAGGAGTAATGAAGGCCTGAACTTTAGGAGGGGCTAAAAGAAAAGAAAAAAAGAGAAGAAAAAGAGGAGTTCCCACAGTGGAAACTATGAAGAGATGATATAGGTAATTTATTTGATGATTTGGGTGATGAAAATAAAGAGATCAATGAGAACACCAGGATTTCTGTCTGGATGACTGGTGGCATGGGCAGCAACAGTTCAGTTTGGGGCACTAAAGGCCTTTTCAACTGCAGTGGTCCAACAGGTATTTTTATACGTGAATCTGAAACTCAGGTAAAGCATCACAGTTGGAAATAGTGGTTTGGGAGTCATGAAAATACAGAATATAATGCTCCTAACAGTGCAGGAGATTTCTTGAATAAGGCCTCTAGATAAGTAGAAGGCCAAGTGTAAAACTGATTAGAGATTTGGAGCATTAAATATGGACTAGTTTTGTGTAAAAAAAAAAGTAGCAAGATCAGAGTGGTCTTCAGGAGCTTAAAGCTGATAGCTGTCAGCAGCAGTTTTCAAACAATAGTATGTATGACAAACAATTGGGGATCCTGTAAAAATGGATATTCCCTGGCCCCTCGAGGGCAAATTGATGAAGTATGTACAGTGTGGAGCCTAAAACAATTGCACTTCCCAGGAAGCATCAAGATGATCAGAGGCAGAAGGTTAACGCTTTGAGAAGCATAGATGCTGTTACTGTGTGGGTGGGAGAAGACTGGGCAAAGGGAACTTGGTCATCGAAGTGTTATGCTTAATGAACTAGGTGTGAGCCACCTCTAGATTTTCTTGGCAGGTAACCGACAACAAAAATACATTCTTGTCACCAATCTTCAGTTATTTCCTGAGTCAAAAATACCACCTAAAACCTATGTCAAAATTTCACACAACCAGTGTAGAGTTTGCAGACACAAATAAAAAGTCAGGCTGGGGAAAATGAAGGAAATCCAATGCTATATATTTGTATTCTGTCACTGAGGCACTGTCTAATGTTGCTGTAACTATGATGTATAGGTCTATCAAAGCATGTGTTACCATGGTCTGAATTTCCCGACTGGAGAAAAATGATTAATGTAGAGATTTGCATTCAATGTGGGCTTGGGCATCAATATTTCAACTTAGGTAAACAGGAACTTTACCTAATTTATTGGCTCTCATTATGGATGTCTTGTAGAAGCCAAATTCCTCCTCTGCCTCCAAAATGACCTTTCATGCTTTACAAATCAATCTAGAAGAAGTGAAGCAAGTTGGTTAATATTTTAGGGAGAAAAAATATGACTTCACACATCAGAGACTTAATTGTTGTGATTTTGACCCATTTTGAAATTAGTTAACATTTGCTTCAGGCCTCTGACTTCATGCATTATTTATTTTCATCTTGGTCTTGCTTAAGTCTCTTCATGTATAGTATGCACATAACATGTGAGATGCTTTTCTAAATACTGTGCTTGAATAATAAAATTTTGAGGCAAAAAAATGTAAATACCAAAATGCGTCTCCTCTATACACATGAATGGTTGCACGTGTGCGTGCACACACACACACACACACACACACACACTCACACATCCTATATAATAAAAGGTTAATATGCTAAATATTCGGTCATCTGGTCATCCATTCAACCAATTGAAGCATAATATGCTAATGATATGCTAAGGATGCTCAACTGCTTGCTATGACGTGCACTGACCACGAGGGGGCAATTAGTCGACCAGTTGACCAGTTGTTGTGACATGTAGTAATCACCAGGGGGCAGGCACTCCAACTGGTAGGTTAGCTAGCTGCTGGGGTCCCACCACCGTTGAATGGAGCAAGAATGGTTGGCATGCCCTAGAGCCCTCCCACGGTCCCTCCCTGGCTGGCCAACCTCCCGCATCATTTAATGGCCCCAATTGTGCACCAGTTGGGTCCCTCAGCCCGGCCTGCACCCTCTTACAATCTGGATCCCCTCAGGAGATGTCAGAGAGCCAATTTCAGCCCAGTCCTACAGTCCAGGCCGAGGAACCCCACTGGTGCACAAATTCATGCACCAGGACTTTGGTATTATATAAGGCCACCCTGTGTTTGGGGTCTATTTTAATTCTCATTAGCAGAGTATCTAAATGTTACAGCTAGCATTACAGAGCAATTTCCCTGAAAGAGTTCCATTTTACAAGATATCTCAGAAGTTAATCAAAGGGTAACAATGCCAAAACCTATGCATGTGCTTCCTGGCATCTGGGGTCAGCCTACGCTTTCCGTCACTGTCAAAACTGCAGTGTGCAGGGGCATATTGCACCTTTTTCTTTCTCACGAGAACACGTTTCTTCCCACAAAGGTCATTGCCTTTATGGCATTAAATCTGTTAGGCTTTTGTGATGGTATGAAGAAGGCATCTCATCAGCTGTCTGTCTCAGATGCACAGTTTGCACAGCTTCTTGTAGCAAAGGGTCAAGCCCTGCATCTTGTCCCTTAACTGTCACCATGAGCTTTTGTCTGTCCTATCACAACCTGTGTGTTCCTGTGAGTAATCGCTTTTCCTTGACCTTGAGAATGACTATCCCATTACTTGGTCTACATAATTATTGGAGATGAGTGCTTTTGGAATCATTAAACCAGCTACACTTCCCGCCAGCCTAGGAGCTCTTAGAGCTTGCATGGGGAAAGGTAATCCAGGAGAACATTCCACAGGCCAACTCTATGGGAGGGGGGCTGCTTAGAAACCCTCACACAAAATACGTTCAGGAACTCCTGGGATGTTTACCACCTTCTAACCACCTACATTTCTTTTAGGCTTGACACTTACTTAAAGTTAAACAAAAACCAGTGTATACGTGAGCTTCTCTCAACAGCTGCTTCCCAGATGTACAGAAATAACCAGTGCAGCTGTCTGCAATGAGGGCATTTGCATTTGCATCAGTTTGGATTAAATCCTTCATTGGTTTGGGTCATCATTTATGTACAAAGCTCACAGAACAAAAGATGTGCATGTCCAAAGCAGCCGTTTTAAATATTTAAGCAAGGACATAGAAATTCTGGGGATTCCTTTGCCTGGTAAATTGCAGTCTCACTGAAGATGATTTTCATTGCACAGACTTTAACTGAGAAACTAGTTTGTTCAACTAAACATTTTCTTTCTTTTTCTTAAAACATTTTCTTTGTATTTTTCTTTTCTTTGTAGACTAAAACCCCACCAGATTTTCCAACTTAATTGTTATCTTCTCTTGAAATCTCTCTCTAGTTCCTGAACTAGAATTAATGGATTATCTTCCCTCTGGTATTTGGAACCAAACTTGCCTATAGTTGATTATGATGCTCTCATTTTCTCGCAGTGCTCAGCTCACTGAAGTAAATGCTTATGGTATCTGATTGTCAATAGAAATGAAGGGAGGGAGGAAGGAAGATACATTTCTATTAACTCAACTATATAGTTGTTAAGAAAATGTTTATATAATTTATAATTAGAAGCCCTTGAACTTTAGTACTGAAAGTATCATTTTAATATTCTCACCTATTCTTTAGTGTGAAGCTTACCAAAATTCTTTGATAATTTGTCAATGCAAACTGAAGCCTGATAAATCCAAATCAACTTTCTTTCCCATCCTGATTTTTTTTTTATGAAGGACAAAGCCTTTATTTTTTAATGTCTTTTCTTTAAAATTCAGACCCCTAGGTCTCTCCAGTATTTTGTGTGTTTTTTTCTCTTATTTTCTTTTATAGTTTTGCTTACCCCAGCAATTACATTCTCTTTCTCTCAAACACTGTACCACTCTGCCAGCCCTGGCCAGGGTTTTCGTATCGACTTCCTTTCCTGGGGTTATGTTCATAAGGCCGAAGTTCATTTATACCAACAAACGCAGGTTATCTTTTTAATGTGAAAAATATCATTTATGGCTAAAGCCCCAGATGCCCTACAAATACTTCAAATACAACATGTTTGAGACTGAATTTGCTGGCTTTGCTGCTGGAACTGCTCTTTCTATGCATCCCATCTTGGTTAATGGAGCAACCATCATCCACACAGACTCTGTGTCTTCCACAGTTTCTCCCCTGCCTTAACCTTTTACATCCTGTCACCACACTGTCAATCCTGACTCAAACAATGTCTTTCAACCCTACCTCTCCTCTAACTCCCTCAGCATCTTTTACATGAATTCATTTTCACCAGCTTTGTATACTATAGTCTCATTTTCTGCAATGCCGCAGGCATCCTCTTCCTTAAGATAAATACACAAAACAAGAGTGTGTGTGTATGTGTGCGTATGTGTGTGTGTGTATTTCCTATCTCCCTCTTTTTTTCACTAATCATGGCATTCATTTATTCATAGCTTTGCTTATCTGAAGCTCACCTCTGTCTTCATCCTCTACCACTCCAAGCCCCTCAATGCACCCCACCTTTAAAAGCACCACATTTTCTAAATATATAGCCTTCTTGAAATTCTTTAGCATAGCATGTCTCCCAAGCTCCTACATATGCAGTTTCTGTGCCAGGTGTACCTTTTCTTTGCCTGCTGAACTGTTCATCCTTGAAGTGTGAGTTCTATGATAATAGTCCTGACTCTTAGAAGGCCCTATTTCTGTGCCCACAGAACTTGTGTTTTCCCCTGTTAGGAATAGCGTGATTGCTTTTTAAGTTTCTTTCTCTCACTACCAACTTGCAAGCCTCATCTGAACACAGTCTCTTTTCATTCCCAGCACTTGACAATTTGCCTCAAACTTAGTTGTTATTAAATAAATAAAACTTTCATTTTGCTTAACACGAATTTTAATATTTTATTTTTTCTGCTTCTATTCTGGTATATAACATATTTCATTTCTGTCATTGAGTCCACTATGTATACACGAAGGGGTGCCAAACCTTTCACATATATGTTAAATTCTAATCTTTTAGTTTCTCTCCCTAGTGAAAAAATTAACCAGACAAAATTTTACTTATTCAGGGATATTTTTCATTCATAAGCTCTTATCAGAAACACAATTTGTGCCAGAAACTGTGCAGAACAATTAGAGCACATAATTTATTGCAATACTATTAAATATGAAGACCCATTGATTCAGTGCCAGGTGATTTGCTAGTAAAGAAGTCAAGTAATGCCAAAATAGGCATCAGTCATTATTCATCTCTCTCAAAGACCAATAAAGAAGATTGGAAGATATGGTCCCTAAATCTCTTAAAATTCTATTATATCCTGTTCATTAGTAGCACTTTCTTACCCCTGGAACCTCTTATTCACTAACCCCAAAACTAAGCAACTAACTAACTCTCTCTTTTCCACCCCTTCTTTCTCTCATGTGCAGTGCCAGCTCACCCAAGGGTTGGTGAGCCTGAGGGGGGCGGGGAGGTGGGCCCAACGGGAAGGATGTAGAAAAAACAGACAAAGAGAATAAACTGGGTCTAGGTGGATCTCCTGTGCCTGGCTGAGCCCACAGAAAAGGAGATCCAGACAGAAAGCTGAGCCTTTAATTCATAGCCAGAGGTAAACAAGGTAGTGATCAGGTAGTTACAATGTTCTTGTGAGTTTCACTTGTTTTGGCAACACTTGCTGCACCTCCCACAGCCCATTAGCTACCCAGATAGGATCTAGGGAGCATCACAAGGTCAAGCCTAATTATGCAAAGAGGGCTGTGACCTCTAAGCTGGTACTTGTTTGTGGCTTTGCCAAGAGGTCCTTATAAGGCTTAACCCTATAGCCACTCCCTACACTCTTATTTATCCTTTTTGACTATCTGATTCTGCTGACCCTTGGATTTGCTACACTGCCTCATACTGTGTCTTCTTCATCTAAACAGTGTATTTCCTCTTCTTCTGATTTTCTCCTGAGAATCAGCTCTTTTAACCCAATTTTTCCTATTCCCATCTTTTCTTCTAACTTCATAGTTCTGTGCTGTCTATCAATTAGTCCAATTCTGCATCACAAAAGACCAGAAACTGGTCAGAACATGAAAGAACCAAGTTCAAATGAAAGGGTGATATCTACTCTAGAGAAGTTGAGTTATCTAAGTGAGCAAAACCATATGTTGTTTTTTTTTTTTTTTAATGTGTTTGTTTTGTTTTGAGGATAGAGTGTTTTTGAACACACCTGTTAATCTTTATCTCATCAGAGATTAAGATATGGTCAACCTCCTTTACACCCAGTAGTATGATAGGGAAAAGGAACATACTAAACCATCAAGTATCATATTAAAAATGCTATGATTGAATTATGTTCAGGGATTTCCAAGGATATCTCTAAAAGGCACCTGCTTTAGCCTTAGTTTAGGAAGAAACAGAGAAAAAGTGTCAGGAAATGATTGCTGGTTGTGATTGATAGTTTTTAAATGATCTATTTGTTTGGTCAGTACATGCAAATCTGAGTTTGAACCTATAAGAGAAATTAGATGATGAATTTAATAAGTTCAGGACTCATCATAAAAACATATTCATCACTGATCAGCATTTTTAGTTCAGATCCTTACACTGGGGTATTGGGAAGGTGCCAACTTAGATGGATTATAACTTGCACAGTGTCTTTTGCAAATATAAGAAACTTTTTCTCTTTCTATTGTAAGTTCCTGTGCCAATTTGTCTCCTCACATTATCTTAATATAGAGTGATTCCTAATACTACCATTTGATGTATCTTAAAGCTAGTAAAGTATAAAGTCTCTTTTGAAATGTTACATAAAGCATGAAAGAACAATGATACTGAAGAAAGAAATGTAATGATAGGGCTGGGTATATTTGAGTAA
The DNA here is from genome assembly GCA_004026665.1 of Murina feae. Taxonomy (NCBI): domain Eukaryota; kingdom Metazoa; phylum Chordata; class Mammalia; order Chiroptera; family Vespertilionidae; genus Murina; species Murina feae. The sequence continues at coordinate 9,977 of PVJC01016175.1, read as the reverse complement.
AATTTTTTAAACTAATAATTTAAACACACAAAAAATGAAAAGACTTTTCAACCTTTGTGAATATAAGTATCTCAATATTTGACATGGTAGGGATATTAACATACAAGTCATGATCTTAAGTCATAAAAGTTAATATAATTTGAAGGTGTTGAGTTCTAGCATCTTAGGGAAATCTGAGGGTTTCTACTGAAATTACCTGTACTCTTAATCCTTTCATAAAGAATAAAAAGACATATCAATCATAATCACCTATGCATTTCTTATAAATGATATTAAATATGGGCAAAGGGAAGGCTCCTCTATTACAGTTAAAAATATAAACCTAGTGTGAATGTTTTCAGGATTTTTTCATGCTGACAAAAATGTTCTTGCTGAAGTATATGATTACAGACTTAGGATTAGACTCATCACTTTCCAACCAGCTTGAATTCAAGTTGCTCATTAACATGTAGATGATACCTTTGGAGAAGTCAAATAATGGGAGAACATATGTTGTACTTGCTATGTCAGAGCCATTTTGTAATTAGCCTGGATTCATTTGACAGACCCCACTCTGCATCAGCAAGGTAGGATACTGCTGAGACTCTTCATTCAGAAAATTGAAGATAGAGAGATGAAATGACTTTCAAATGACTCTTGTTTCATTGGTCAGGTCTTTTCCGAAGGCTAACCTCAATGTAGATCTCAATTCCATAGGTGGTGTTTGAGTCATATGATAAAAACATTATTTTCTTTTACTGCATTTTTGTTATCTTCCTTAAGAATAGAGTGGAATTTTTATTTTTACTGAAAGAACTACTCTTGTCTAAATGATTTATATTATAATTTTTTCCCTACTCATTCTACTCCTATATTTTTCCTTTCCTAGAGAAATAACATTTTTACTGGACTGATTGAACCGAAAAGGCACGGCTGAATGAGGTAAGCCTTTGGAGTGTCGCCATTAGCACCCACATAGTCTAACCCATAATCCTGCGATGAGGCTACATTTAATCAATCTGGCTTTACAATGTTGTGAGGTCACGCCCTGCTGCCCTCCTTGGTCAGATCCTCATTAAGGACTGAATTCAATAAAGCAAACAGTGCAGATAGGTAGAGCAATTACTGGTTTGGTCTGTTGCTCTCAAATTGGTCAGCAAGTTTGGCAGCGGCTTCATGTACAGAAAATATATGAAGAGTTTGCTTGGGCCAGCTGGACGTTGTCCAGTGAAGGTGAGATTCTGCTGAGATGTAGTGGCACCGGGATTACCACTGTAATTTGTCCACTTGTCTGAGAAGATGGAAACACAGGAAGCTACAGTGTCTCAGCACACTTCCTACCCATTTGTGGGGACAGCAGGCAGCCCATCATCTCAGTCTGCTGAGCAGAAGCAGTCTAGAAAGAACACATGCGATGAAATAGAGTCGGAATCAAGGGAAATAAGAATGGATTGGGCAGAGGCAGAATAAGGTGTAGGACCAGCATCGAGTACTGAATTCTCGACCTTATTGTCCCTGGTTTTAAAAATTACTTTTCTAGGGTAAACTATATTACTTTTTTTTAAGAAATAGAGGAATAGATAGGTAAACTCTTAAAAATATTTATGCCCATTGGTCTGCTAATTCATTCAAGAGAATCTCTTTTAAGAAAATGATCAAACAGAAGTACCATATTTTCTGGCGTATACGACAACTTTTTAACCCAGGAAAATCTCAAAAATCTTCTAAAATAATAAGAAGGCTAGTGAGAGTAGTGACCCAACTATCTCCTCTACTTTCTCCCTCCACCATTTATACCATTTCATCAGTTTTGTCTCGACTTTTGAGAAGATTTTCCTAGGTTAAAAAGCCGTCTTGTACGCCAGAAAATATGGTACTAATATTTACCTTTAAAAAAAAAAAAACCTGTAACATTATTTAAATAATAAAGTACTAGGAAAAAAAAACAAACACTATTACCCAATGACTCAAAGCTTGTTAAATAATGGCGTAGGCAAATAATGGAGTATTGTGTAGTTGTTAAAATGATGATTTTGAGAAAAAAAATTATCCCAGTAGAAAACACATGGGAAAAGCAATAGTCAACATTCTCTATACTGGAGCATGAACTTGGATGAAAAGAAAATGCGGCAGTTTGTTGATTTTAGGACACAGATGTGTTCCCATTATAACATGTCGGATAATCAGCTTATGTCCTGCAATTAATGGTATCTTCTAGATATGATCGGAAACATTGTTTTTAGTGGTGCATTAAATAATGTTGCAGCTCTCTATCAATGGCATCTATGGGAAAAATCAGCATGCTAATATAATAATGTCAAATTTCACTACTCAGTGTATAACTGCACTTTTCTCCACAATGAATATTTATTGTACATTTAGAAAGGAGACAGTTTTGTTTCAATCAGTGACATAGGACATTCTCTATATCTTGACCCAGCAAAATTTTTGCTGATCCAGAATTATTTACTCAATACACAAACAAGTTTCTAGGGTCTATCTGGGGTGAAGATTCAGGTGGCACAAAATTAATTTTTTTTTACCAAATTTGTGCTTGGAAATCTAAAATACTTAGGTCTGTCTGTACATTTATCTGCCTGTCACCAACAGGAGCCCCTCACTCACCACAGTTTGCTCAGAGCCTTTGGTATGCTTGTGCCTTCCCATTAATTTCTCTTCAAGTCGGAGCCCCTTTCTCATGACCCCCTCCGTCTGGTTTTCTCTACTACAACCTTCCACTAACACAGATAAAATATGCTAATGAATATTCAATATGGGGCTGGAGACTAAATGAGAAGGGTGTGGCTTGGAATTTACAAAGCTTTAGAGTTAACCTGCTTCTGCCCCTGACTCACTGTGTGACCTGGGAAAGTTACCTCACTGTAACCCAGTTTCTTCTTTTGTGAAATAGAGATAATAATAGGAATCTCATATAGATATGGCATACATTTCACGAGCTAATGTGTGTAAAGCAAATAATACATGCTCATATGGCTAATAAAAGTTTATTTTCTCATTCTTTTTTTTTAATTGATATGTGGTTCTTCCAAATAGACACTACCTCCTACACAGTCTTCTAAAAAGATTCTGATCAACTCACACTTGATTTATTTCAAGGCCAGAAGATTTCCTGTGCTCTTTGGTAATGAGAAAACCTTAACAAGCACTTCTTCCACTTTCACATAAAAACTCCTTTAGAGGCCTACAATTTCTGAATTATACCCTGCAATCACCTTTTCTCAGTTATATTTTCCTGTATAATCAGATTAACTCTCTTGAATTCTTGCCTGATTTCCACTCTGTTGAACCATTATCTTCTCTGTACACTTATAGGTGTATAGGGAAGATAACAGATAGGAAAGTGTGTTAGTTTAGGAATAAGGTCTGTAAGAAGTAAAGTGGTGGGGTAGGCAAGATTAATAAAAGAAAAACGGGTTTTCTTCTTTTATTTTTAATTAAATTTATTATAGTAGCATTGGTTAATAACATCATATAAGTTTCAAGTGTAAAACTTTCTAATACAACATCTGTCTACTCCATTGTGTACTAACCACCCAAAGTTTAGTCTCCTTCTATCACCATATGTTTGATCCCTTTTGCCCTCTTCATCCACCCCCCACTTCCTTCCCCTTTGGCAACCACCATTTTGTTGTCTGTGTCTATCTATGAGTTTGTTTTATTTGATCATTTGTTGCTTTTTGTTTTATGTCCCACATATGAGTAAAATCATATGATTCTTGTTGTTACCTATCTGACTTATTTAACTTGACATGATAATGTCAACATCTATCCATGTTGTCACAGTGGTAATATCTCTCTCACTCCTTTTTCTTTCTTTTTTTGGCTGAATGATTTTATCCATGGTTAAATATAGACAGTATGGTACATATACACGGCAAAATGCTATCCAGCCATAAAAAGCAGGTTCTTTCTAAGGGACTCAAGTTCAAGTATAGTCTCTGGGTCTTGGAGGGCTGAGATGAGAGCTTATGCGGTTCTCAACCTGTGGGTTGCGACCCCTTTGGAGGTCAATGACCCTTTCACAGGGGGTCGCCTAAGACCACTCTGTATATCAGATATTTACATTATGATAACAATAGCAAAATTATAATTATGAAGTAGCAATGAAAATAATTTTATGGATGGGGTCACAACATGAGGAACTGTATTTAAAGGGCCAGAAGATTGAGAACCACTGGATGGTAATGCTACCACTTCTCTATATCACTTTTCAAAGCCATTGGTAATGACTGCAATTGTTATCTCTCTGGGAACTTATTCATTGATCCCACCTCCCTAGCCTTTCTGATCTCCAATTTTCTTAGCTAATTCTATCAACAGTCAGTTTTCTATCTACCTCCTGCATGCCCCCCACTACGGATTGAGCCTGCAACCTGGGCCTGTGCTCTAAGAATTCAACCATGACCTCCTGGTTCATAGGTCAATGTTAAACCATTGAGCCATACCAGACTGGGACAGTTTTCACCTTTTTTTCATGTTCTTTTTTTCCCATGTTGGCTTCGATGGTTTACATGGTAACCTCGTTTTCCCTCTACCAAACCAATCTGATTAAACCCCACATTTCCTTTTAATTTGCTCAAAGTTATTTCTTATAATCTGCCTCTAAAATTTTTCAAGTAGATCTTCAGATCTCCTTATTATGAAACTAGGCTTTACTTTGTCCATTCATCCTCTCAAATTTGCCCTCAGTCTTCTATTGAACTTGGATGAAAACTTGCTAGCTTGGGAATCAGGAGAGCAGAGCTCTCCCTCTCTCCAGAGAGAAATAGACAACTCAAATAACCTTGAATGTATAAAAATTAAATCACAATATTCCAAGTTACCTTCTATCTGGAAGGATGTATGGTTTTATACCAGGTGTGTCATGGTGCTGTACCACAAGGAATTCCACTTACAAATCAACCTCTTTCCTTCCAAAAGGGGTTTATGAGTCCTTGCCATTATTGAAAAATGCTGATTCCACAGGGTGAACCAAACCACATGAAAAACATCACAAAGGATTTCACAACAATGAAGGAGTAAGTCTGCAATAACAAACAAACAAACAAAAACACACAGAAAAAATGCAAGTTTAGGAAGAATGAATAGAAACAAAGAGCATAAAAGGGTTCAGTATTTGAGTGATGAACCGTATTTGGAGTGGCCTATCTCATCACCAGTGTCCAGGACAAGCAGGAGAAAAAAACCTGAGCGTGACATGCTCAAGGTTGTTCATTGTGACTCAGAGAAGTTTAGATGGCTGAATGCAAGAGAGCTGACATCTTTCTTCCCTTAGAAAGGTAATTTTCACATGATTGGTTTCAATCCCAAAAAGTAAACACAAACACATACATTTCAAGCAGCAAACAAGACATAGCTGCTTTCCTTTAAAGCAAGGAGTGTTTGGAAGGCTTCAGGCAGAGATACATCTACTACATAACAAAAACACAAGACTGTTACTCAATGAGAGTTAGGTGGAGATTAGTATGGCCTCCGTGGAACAAATGCTGAGGGTAGGAAGATAGAACTGGGCAGAGGTAGAGATGCGCAGAGGCAATGAGAAAGCAAGAATGAGTGGCAGGAATTGACTGCTTTCTACAACTTCCCACGCTCCTTCGCCCTTACCACCTCTGCAGGCTTCTAGCTCCCCACCCCCTTACTCTGCCTAACCATCCCAAGTAAATCCTATCTTCACTCTTCATAGCCAGTCCTTATGCAAGGCAACGGGACCTCTGGTTAAGAGCTCAGTATGTCCTGTCAAATACCACTGCATTTAAACTCCAAAGTTATTTGCTACTAGATTAGAAGCTTTTAGCAAGCTAATTTAATTCTCTGGGACTCACTAAAAATAAATAAATAAATAAATTAATTAATTAATTTAAAAAATAATATCTGATGCAGAGGAGGTTATAAAATTAAATAAAAGAATCCATGTATTCAGTGTACTGCCTGACAAGGATGAGAAAATAGTAGAAAATGTTATCATTTTCATGGAATATATTACATATATCTTTTTTTTTTTTTTTTTGGCTTGACTTCACTTAAAGAATGTTGGTTCTCAGAACAGGCTACAAGGAAAACATGAGGCTTCTCTGCACACTATGCATCAGGCTCTGTTACTCAATTCCAGTTCCTTCTCATTAAAGAGTTTAGCGGTAATCCTGAACCATCTGTGTTTGTAGGAGCAAATCTCTGTGGAGAAAAAGCATTCCATTCCTTTGTTACCCACTTTTCTTTGCCCCTTTTATCTATTTTAGGAGGTCTGCTTCCTCTGTAGTTCACACCAATCGCCGGCTCCACCCATGCCCAGGCCCCTGCCCCTCCATTCGCTGGTTCCGTGGATTTGACCCTGACACCCTGACCAGACCTGTAGCCCCCAAACCTCTGCCATTGCCATCTCCACCCTTGCCCCCTGCAGCCTCTGATCAAGGCTACAGGCCTGGGCAGGAAACCTCCATGCCCCTCTGATCACAGGCTCCACGAAGCCCAGGCCCCTGTGATTGCCCCTGCCCCGCTGCAACTTCTGGCTGAGGCTGCAGGCCTTGGCAAGAGACTCTCAGGCCTCTGTGATCCCAGTCTCCAACCCTGCCCAGGCCCCAGATCCACCCTGGCCAGGCCCCTGCAATCACTGGCTCCACCCCTGCCCAACTACAGCCTCTGGCTGAGACTGCAGACCTGGGCTGGGGACCCCTAGACTCCTGCTTTTCTGGCTCCACCCATGCTCAGACCCCTGTGATTATAGGCTCTGCCCCTGCCCCTCTGATCGCTGGCTCTGCGGAGCCCAGGGCCCTTCAATCTCCGGCCTTGCCCCTGCCCAGGCCTGAGGCCTCTGGCCCAGCCCTTATGCCTGGGTAGGGCACCCTCAGATCCCTCTAATGGTGGCTCTGCCCCTGCCCCCTACAATTGCGGCTCCACCCCTGTCCCCTCCAATTGTGGCTCTCTGCCCCTGCCCCCTCTTATCACCTGTTCTGCCCCTTGGGCCCCCACCTTTCCTACCAGCTGCCTGGCTAACAGGCCTGATCACTCCAGGCTGAGTAGGACTGGGCACCACCATCTTGTAGTTATAGGTGTGGCCATCTTTGTGACAGAGTGACAACTAATTTGCATATTACTCTTTTATTAGATAGGATATGTTTTTAAATATAGTGAAGCAAGCTGGTCATTTTTACTTAGAAGGTGAAACAACATTTTTAATCCTCTTTCAACAGCCTTGAGAATTTATAATCATCTGTTTGTTTGTTTTTTAAATCCAACACTGGTTGTGCCTCCTGGGATTTTTCTAGTAAATCAGCTGGTACGTAACTATGTTTTGCCCTTGAAACATATGAAAGGAAGAATGGTAGTAAGTCAAGGTATAGCACTGCAAGGAATGTAAAGACTGAATCATTTTTTAGAATATTGTCCTTTTGGAATACAATTAGCTAGTCACTTGAGAGTTTGTCTAGTTTCTTTTTTTTTTTTTAATTTTTTGATACTTAAGTGTGTAACATCCTTTAGGAAGCCTTCCTTGGCTGTTTGGCCTCCTATGTCTAGATGCCCATCTTCTGAGCTCTCCTGTCCTGATGTGCACTCCTATATGGAAGAATTCAATACATTGAATTGTAATTAAGCATCTGTCTAGCCAACTAGATACTGAACTCCTTGAGAACAGCAGGCCACACCTTTTCCTCTTGTTATCTATTAGCATTGTGTGAGACAGAGTGAATACTCAGTACATGGTTTTGGAAATGAACTGAACTTGGCTGTGATGTACAACCAATCTGGAATGGCTTATTTCCCTTCAGGGAGCTAAAAAAAAGTTAGAGGCAAGTTCCAACATACAAATAAAATGACGGATATGAAAAAAAGAACCTATGTCATTTCTTCCTTTCTTGAAAAGCTAAGAAAAAGTGCCAAAATATTGTAAGAACAAGTTAGCCAAAATATACTTATGTTTGAACAATTCAAATATATAGCAAGAATGAATTTTTTTCTCTCACTATATCATTCCTGAATCAGAATGAAGAAAATCATACAAATGAGACTTTAACAAGGCCTTTAATTTCTAGAGGGAGGTAAAAAAAATCAAATAATAACAACCACAAAAGCCTTTAGATGGTCATAGCATGATGATCTCAAACATGCTAATTGTACCCTCTGCTTTATTCTAAGCTTTAAAAATATTGTTTTGGAATCCAAATTCCTGACCAAACAATTGATCTATGATGCACAAACACTAAGATAAGACCTTATAGCAACAATGATGCTTCCCTCTATTAGAATAAACTTTTACACTTTATGAATATTCTCACATGTAATGTCTGTGTTCATTTTCATCAAAATCCTGTACAGTAGAAAGACCACACCTTGCCATCTTATCCCCATTTTACAGATGGCGAACTAAATACAGAGTACCTCTCCTAGGATAATAAAGTTCTAAATATGTATAGAAATATAAAGCTAGAGCGCTCAACAGCAGTGGTGAGAGAGTCAACCATAAGGGAGTCCATTATTGTCATTGTGGACTCTGCCATCTCAGTGATTCAATCCAACACCAGGGATTGATACAGATAAGCAAGATTTATATCTAACTTACATAATTTAAGACATGCAGCTGGAATTCTTGTAATTCAACAAGCATTTGTTTTGAGTTTCTTCTATCTAGTAGAGTCACATAGTAGATGTGCGAAGCATATAAATAAATATTGCTTACTAAATTTTTAAATATATCTAATTACAGGAAGAACATTTAAAAATATTTTTATTGATTTAAGAGAGACAGAGACAGAGACAGAGACAGAGAGAGAGAGAGATATGATGATGATGATGATGATGATGATGATGATGATGATGATAGAGAATCATTGATCTGCCTCCTGCACGTGCCACACCAGGGATCAAGTCTGCAATCCAGGCATGTGCCTTGATTGGGAATCGAACTGTGACCTTCTGATTAATACGTTGATGCTCAACTACCGAGTCATGCTGGCCGGGCAGGAAGAAAAGTTTTTATTTGAACTTCTCATAAAATCCTAAGGCATCATTATGTCTACTTTTTTTGCAATATGTCCAAGATAACAAAGTTAAAAGATGTTGGAGCTGGAACTTGAGGCCAGTGCTGCCCAGCTCCCAGCCCACTTCATGACATTATCCTGACTCCTTTAAGATGCAGCAGAGAATGTTTCTTATGAACAAGTCTCTTTGGAGAACCTGGGTAGGTCTTTGAAGTAAAATGTGCTTGAAGATAAAACACAATTTCCAAGTAGTAGTCATTGCTAACTTATAATTGAAAGCAAGCCTGGAGAGATGCTGCAAACTAGTGTCTTCTGACACAAAAGAAGTCTGCAGTCCTGTGGTTGTGGTTCCAATTCTCACTTTGTAAACAAGCAGGCTTACCTGATTTGTTTCTTTCTTGCTTTTGTTTCTTTGAAATTGGTGTCGGCTTCATTCATGGCAGGAAATTAGTTGTTCCATGATATAAAAATCACACTTTTGTCTCACCTGTTCAGCTGAATTTAAAATGACAGGACTTGCCTTGTGGGAATTTTATATAAATCATGTCTATCTGAAGATAGATTAATTTGGTCTAAAGGTATTATAATGACAGGGTTCATGCACGGCAACTACAGGATATGATAATAGAAAGAATATGGGGATTCAGGATCCAGCTGTACTCATGGTTAAGCTAAGTGACCTTGAAGAAGCAATTCCTTCCCTCTGAGCCTTGGTTTGTTTTTAAGTTGATACAAAGATCAACTGAGATCTAAAGGATTATAAATAGGAGGTTGTATTTATTATCATCATTATCCCTTTCATTATGTGAAAATAATAATGTATTTTATTACATTATTAGAAAATAAGAACAGTATTAGGAAATATTTTGGTAAAAGAAAAAGCAATATTTTCTCTTACTATAGTTATGCACATTTAGATTAATTTATCCACAGAAAGAAAGAGAAACATCACTCAGCAAAATGTAAAAATCTGAAAAAGATTTCCTCAGGGTCATAGGTCTCTCC
>PVJC01016174.1:0-34063 GCA_004026665.1 Murina feae | reverse complement strand
TGATAATAGTTTTTATAATGCTCATCCAAACATTAAATGGGGCTTGATGAGGACAGAAATACTAGTTTACTCCTCCTTTCCCCTTCAGGAGAAGATAGGAGAGCAAAGTGATTAAGGGCCTGGGGTTCAAAATCAGACAAAGCTGGTCTGAATTCTGGATCTGCCATGTACGATGACACAATCTCGTGTTTGTGGCTTCATCTTAAATCTCACTTTCTCAAAACAGAAATACAAATATCCACTTTGTTTCACTATCAGAATTAACTGAAATAAGATACATACCAAAGTAGATTTACAATTGTGAGGACATGACTGCTACCAGGCAAAACTGGTAAGCAGAAGTTTCTCTACTCTTGATATATCTCACAAATGTTAATTTGTGACATATATACCCTCCTGTACCCAACTTCTTTCCCAATAGATTTTTGAGGCAGGATTAGTGTATGCTTACAAACCCTTAATAAAAACCAAGTGCCTCCCTAGAGCACAGTACGTTTTATGGAGAATCTTCAGAAATATACATTTGGGTCTCATAATCAGCCAGGGAGATAAGCAGGGCAGACATAGAACTTTTACAGATGAAGGAATGAAGATAAACAAACATTAAATGCTATGTCTAAAATCACAGCACTGCTTCTCTAAGATCCTCAGACTTTTGGCAATTAGTTCACAGCTCTTTTCATCACTCTATTTGATCTTTTATTTGCGCAAATACCAGCCAAAAACTGGTATTTGCCAAGCCCCTTCCCTTTCCTCTTCATTTATTCTTCTTTTCATGGTCTTCCTGCTTCCCTTTATATCAATGGTTTCCAATCTTAGACAGGAAGTAAAGAGAGAATCTGATAGGTCCTTATACAGTAAATGAAAAACACAGAGAGAGTACAATGTGTCACCCAAAGGGCCAAATTGCTAAGCATTGAATAAAACTGCATGCATTATACGGTGACTATTTTGGACCCCATTCGTAGAGTTACAGTAGTACAATTCCTAGTATTGTTTGGAAGAATACTTCTAGGAAGGCAATTAGTGTAAGAAGAAATGAGGTAGCTTTTCTAATGCTCCTTAAATTGTAACCAAAGTGAAGATCTATTCTGACCATGGGAAGTGAAGATGATGGAAGGCCTGGAGTTTAAAAACAAGTGACCAGGGAGTAATTTCCATGTGGGCTAAGGTCACTCCGCTAATATAAAAGCAAACATTCTCAGCTTGACATTCTCAAAGAACGACGTTCTTGTACATAAGGGATGTCGAAGCAGTATCTAGACTATACCCTTTGCTGATTTTTATAATAGGAAAGAAGTCATCTAAAATAGCTGAAATGTTGGAACCTGCAAATCAATAGATGATAGAGATTGAGACCAGATAAAAGAGAAAGCTCAGAGATGGCTTCCTAAGCAGAAATTTCTTCTTGTTATCAGAGACGAATAGTTCCCTGAAATTATCACACAGGGTGCACGGAGCTGTCTCCTTTTCTTCCTCCTTTACACTTTGTCCTTGAAAATGGTGGACCCCATATGATAATGAGCTACAAATATCCAGAGCTGCCTTACATAATGAGGTATTTCAAGCCAGAGGCACAAATGTGGACCGTTAGGTCAGGCTGAGGATAGGGTGGCGGGAGGTGAGAGGACTGCATGGGTCCAGCAGAACCATCAATGGCCTGGCGCATGTTGGTATGTTTGGACTACTGGGTCCCTACGGGATATTCTTGGAGTGGTATTAATTACATGAATCTACATCCGCTTGCTTGGTTTTGGAGATTGTCATAATAATATAGCCATCATATAAATACACTGATATTGCTGCATATGTCATTTACCATCAAAATGGGCAAGAGAAGAAAGGTGCCAAGCACATTCTTTCCTTTCTCTGTTGTGTAATGCTGTCTGTCACAGCAATTCCATCATTTCTACCTCACTTAACATGAGTAGTTACTTTAAAATTATCATTATTAATATTGCAGTTAGCAAAGAGACTGACAATGTAAAGCAAATTTTCAGAAGAATGAAGAGAAATCCACCCAACACACTCCCACTCTACCACATTCCACTGAGGCAGAAGAAGAAGCAGCTAGGAAAACCCCTCAGCAAGTGGACTGGGGAAACAGAATCAGATAGCTGAACGAACTAGCCAAGCAATTCACGGCCAGATACAGAAGGCCGCCGGGATGGAGAGCCCAGGTGCCTAGCAAAGGGTAAAACTAGCATGGGACCTCGCCCCAGGGTGGCCTTTCCTCCCCTGGCATATTGCTGGCTATTCAGTGTAGAGGCTCCTGACCTTTCCTCCCTCTAACATCTAAGCCTCAGTTGTATCAGCAAAACCAGGTGGCAATACCAGGACCAGCTTCAATTACTAATGACCTCCTGCCCCGGCACCGACCCATCAGTGGAGACCACTACCCTGAAAGGAACACCTGGAAAAGCTGATGAATATTTTATTGAGATCCTCCTTGAAGATCTCCCCTGAACTCCGAGCCTTTAAAGCTTTCAAGACCAAGGATACAGCTCCCTCTCCCTCTTGGGCTCACCCCACACCTTTCCTGACCCTTTTGCTTCCCCCACAGGTGTGCAGCTCCTAAACAAGGGGCGGGGAACCTTTTTCCTGCCCAGTCCCTTTTGGTATTTATAACATCTTTCAATTAATGTAATTCACTTGCTCCTAGATTTATTGAATTTCGAGTTCCTGCCTGAGGTTGCTTTGGCAGAGCCAGACCAAATGATTTCTCGAGCCTTATATGGGTCCGCAGGCTGGACATTCCATACCTCTGCCCTACACTCTAAAGGGCCCCAGGAGGCTTGCAACCAGGCAGTAATGGGCAGCAGCAGCTTGTCCCAGGTTAACCCCTGAACCTTGTCCCCAAGGCCCCCTTATCGCTGACTCTCTAGTGAGCTGACAGCAGCCCCGCCTTGATTCACTTCTTTCCCATAACTTTCAGAGAGTTAAGGCAGTCCCACGTAGGCTATCTCCTGCTGCTGCTCTATTCTAAGCCTTTCCTTGTTTCACTGTCCCCAGCTTCAATAAACATACTCTCAAAATCACCTGGACTCATGATGTGAAATCTCCCCTGCATGAAGTCAAGAACTCACACACTACAGGCCACTCAAAGGCAGACTCGCTCTAGGCCGAGTCCCCATTGCAGTAACACCATCCTTCCAGTATCTGAGCCCCTTATTTCATTTAACATGGAATGGTGAATAAACACACTTGCCATTTTCCATGCACTTAGTTATAGAGACAGCTTTGTGAATGCATCAAGGATAATATAGCAGTGATAGGCATGTGCAACTCTCATTCAGCTTACCCATTTATTGCTATGCCAGTTACATTCATGTCCTTCTAATAGGAAATGATTTCCTATTTAAATCCCCTTTCTTTGGGGATGTGAGTATCGAATAATAAAAACACAGTAAACCACTAAACGGGAAAATCTGCAAGTGTCTGGCTCAAGTAAAACCAAGCAAAACAGTGGGTGTAATTGTGATAGGACTCAAAGTCCTCTCTGACAAATGGTTTACAGTCACACATTGATAAGAAAAAGAACAAGCAGGCCAAGACTAAAAGGTAAACAGATACATAAAAACGGAATGGATGAAAAAGGTAAACAGATACAAAACCTCTTTAGGAGGAAATGACTTCCAAGATCATCAGTTGAGAGTGACAATACCTCATTTTTTCATAGAACAACAGGAGAGCTGAGGAGGCCTGTCTCATACACCATTTATTTGATCTTTACAATGACAGTGTAGGCACATAACCTGAAAGAATGTCCACAGACTCGCCTGAAAGGAAAGAGCAACTAAAACCTGCAGACATGTTGCAGATTCTTTCAGGAAAGAGTGACTTTCATACCGTATTGGGGTTTTTTTTGGTTTATTTTTTCATCATCCAATTTAAAATTTAAAAATTTGGTTTTGATTCAACCTGGTTCAAATGCTTAAAAAGAAAGATATAATTTCTACTACATTTTAAGTAGCCCATGAAATATAAAAAGTGTCATGCAGTTTTTAAAAGATCAGTCTAAGTCAGACATAAATAAATGGAAATGTAGGATACAACAAGTTTCCCAATGATCTTGAACCATGCAGATGGCCATTTTGTATTTTTAGGGTCACAGAGAATTTTTTTATTCTGGTATGTTTCCTAGGAATGACTTTTAAAAAAATATATTGTTATTGATTTCAGAGAGAGAGAGAGAGAAACATCAATGCTGAAAGTCATTGATTGGCCTCCTGCACGCCTCACATTGGGGATTGAGGCCACAACCCAGGCATGTGCCCTGACAGGGAATTGAACCGTGACCTCCTGGTTCACAGGCTGATGCTCAACACCTGAGCTACACTGGCCGGGCTCCTAAGAATGACTTTGTATGTTTTCCTTGAACTGATCTGTTTTGGCTGACAGTTTGCTCAAAAAAGACACACAAATAGTCTAAGAAAATGTCAGGCAGTTACAGGACAATTTGAAATAAGGAGCAAAAAAACTAACCAATTTCTCAATATCCCTTTATACTTCCCTGTAAACCTCATTTCTAACTTGTTCTGAATGGATAAGACTTAAGGCTAAGATGCCACTTGTCTGTCACAACAAGTCATAACCACTACTCAACACTGGCAAGTTCGTGAGTCACCAACATTTACTAATCAGCACAGTGTCTGGAGTAGAGCAGATACTCAAAAAATATTTGTTGAATAGATGGATAGATGGATGAGTAATGTAGGTACTGAAGAACCCCAAAAAATAAATATTGCTTCTTTCAGGCAGGTTAACAAAATCCAGGAAACCAGGGTCATCATACTCTAAAAGGCCCCTGTCTTTATTTAAAAAAAAAAAACAAAAAACAAAAAACAAAAACAAACATTCCTGAATCCAACCTAGTCACGAGTTCTTAAAAGCACAGAACATTTCCCTGCAGAGGTTAGACTTGGGAGATGAGCATGTAGAAGAAAGGTTAGACAAATATAATTTGAGGAGTCAGTCCAATTCTGCTGGTGTTGAAAATGGGGGTCCAAGGAATGAGAGCAGCCCTAGAAGCTGGAAACAGATTTTCTCCTAGAAAGAAATGCAACTCTACCAGCATCTTCATGTTAGCCTGGTTAAATCCGTGCCAGACTTCTGATCTATAGAACCATAATATAATAAATTTGTTTTAAGACACACACACACACAAAAATATTTCTGAACCAACCCTATACTTTCCTGATTCTTTGAAAAGCTGTATCCAGCCCAGCTGAAGTGGCTCAGTGGTTGAGTGTTAACTATGAACTAGGAGGTCACAGGTTCAATGCCCTATCAGGGCATATGTCTGGGTTGTGGGGTCAATCCCCATTAGGGGGCATGAAGGTGTCAGCCAATCAATGATTTCAATCATTGATGTTTCTGTCTCTCTATCTTCCTCTCCCTTCCTGTCTGAAATCAATAAAAATATATTTTTAAAAAAGAAAAAAAAAGCTATATTCGTTATGTATAACTTTTTCTCCTCTAAGTAACTTTTGTTGAGGATCAGACTTTGGGTAAGATGGGGAGAAAGTTGGAAATTTTTAGGGATTAGGAACATTAAAATAGAATCAATTCAATCTAAGAAGCCAGAGAAACCTGAATGTTCTCAATCTAAGACATTATCTACCTTGAAATATCTCTCTCACCTTCACCCAAGCCGCCCTAATGTTCATAATTTTGCCATTAACCTGATGGTAAGTCTTGTTATTGAATGTATTATAAATATTTCTATCAGACAGCACTAAAATAGTTTTCATTTGTTCTAAAAAAGATAACTATCCTATATAATAAAAGGCTAATATTCAAATCAACCAAACTGCAAAACAACTGGGCAGATGCTCAACTCAGGAGCTGCCTCCTGGTGGTCAGTGCTCCAGAAGCTTGGCTGATGAGTGCAGCAGTGGTGGGGGGAGCCTCTTCCACCTCCACGACAGAGCTAAGGATGCCCATGGGGAGCAGGCCTAATTCATCAGTTGGACATCCCCCGAGGGCTCCTGGACTTTGAAAGGGCACAGGCTGGGCTGAAGGACAACCCCCCTCACCCAAGTGCACAAATTTTGTCCACCAGACCTCTAGACTATAACAATAAAAGGGTAATATGCTAATTAGACTGGACATCATTCCAGACATCCTTCCTGACAAAGCTGGGGCTGGAGGGAAGCCAGCCCAGGTCCTGGGTGCCTGTAGGCGACCAGAGGGAAGTCAGCCCGGGTACTGGGTACCTGTCAGGGGCTGGAGGAGGGAAGCCCAGGTCCTGGGTGCCAGAGGGAAGCTGGTGCTGACAGCTGGGGATAGGAAGGCCTACTCTTGCATGAATTTTCGTGCATCGAGCCTCTAGTTTTATTACATAAGAGTTACAACCTTGCCCATCAGTGGTTTCCAAATAAGAGTGACCACCAGAACCATATGAGAACTTTAAAATGCACATATTCTTGGCTTCTGTCTCCAGAGATCCTGGGGAGATAGCCACATGCACATATTTTAAGTTTTCTGCAGTGATTCTGATGATCACCAGATCTGAGAAACACTACCCTTAATTATTGTTTACTGAGTACCAATCTGCCTGAGTGCAATAAGTCCCTCTTAGTGTGTTATTTATACTAGTTACCTTGAATGCTATCATTAGTGAATACTTATTTGTATAAAATTTTGTGAAAATCCAGGTTTCCTTCTTTTTTAAAAATAATTTCAAGGATAATCTCTCTCTCTCTCTCTCTCTCTCTCTCTCTCTCTCTCTCTCTCTCTTGTTTACCCACAATAAATAAGATATCAAATGTTAAATAAAGAACATAACATCACCTTAGCCTGTTTGGCTCAGTGGATAGAGCATCGGCCTGAGGACTGAAGGGTCCCCGGTTCGATTCCGGTCAAGGGCATGTACCTTAGTTGCGGGCACATCCCCAGTAGGGAGTGTCCAGGAGGCAGCTGATTGATGTTTCTCTCTCATCGATGTTTCTAACCCTCTATCCCCCTCCCTTCCTCTCTGTAAAAAATCAATAAAATATATTTTTTAAAAAACAAAATAGCTTCTTTCATTTAAAAAAATTGTAACTTGTAATAGTATGTTAGTGTCTGTATAAGACATATTTTTCTTAAAAAGAGAAAAAGCATATGTGTGTGTGTTTGTGTGTGCACTCGGAAAGTGCAGGGGAAGTGAGGAAATGTAGGTGCAGAGAAATGAATGCTCAGAGGTACAAAATTCAAGGGGGTGGTGCCACAATTCAAACCCAGGGGTCTGAGTCTAAACTGGATGCTCTCATTACTTCACTGCTCCTAGCCCTATGCCGGTGGGACATGTAAAGCCAGGAGTGAAATAGGCAGCAGATATTCAGGTCTGAAGATTAGGATAGCAACCTGGGCTCCAAATAGAAATGTGGCATTTATCAGCAAATGGAAGTAAAACCATGGCGTGGGTGAGATTTCCAGGACTGTATTTGTAATGAAAGTATTTGTAAAAACAAAGACAGATCTGAGGAATTTCAACACATGAGGAATAGAGAAAAAAAGAGCAACTACAATCCCAAAGACTAAGTAGGAGAAAAACTAACAAAGTAGGTGTTTTATGAAAATTCATGGAAGAGAATGTTTCAAGAAGAGAACTGTCAACAGAGTCAAAGGCTGCTTGCTACAAACCAAGCTGTGAGGGGGACTGAAGAAGTGAGAAGATAATTGATGATGTTGCCCAGACTGGTCTCAGTGGTGTCATGGGACACATGCCACACTGCAATGGGTTGTGATATGAGAGGGGGAGATAACAAGTGAATACAAGTCTTTCAGGAAGTTTGTCTATGATGAACTAGAGACTGGGTCCAAGAGAGGGTTTTTCAGGGATGAACAAGGGCAGAATAACATAACGATTAAAATATAATCTTCTAATCAGACAGAGTTTGGTTTGAATGCTTACTTCGCCATAGCATACTCCATAGTCTTAGCTGGTGCTTACCATTCTGAGCTTCCGTTCCCACTTCTGCATAATATGGAAAGCATTATCAACCTTTAAAAGAGGTTTTAAAAAAGTAAGTTCATAGATTTAAAAGCCTTTAGTCCCATACCCGGTATAGATTACATGTTTAGTAAATGGGAATTGCCATTTTATTAATTCTATTTATGTATCATTGAAAAGGATGTTGAAAGGCCCATGACTGAAGTAAGAAACTGAAGATGTGGGAAAGGAGGCTCATTGTAGAGTACAGTCCCTAAGGAGGCCGGGGAAGCTGAGACCCAAAGCACAGGTAGAGGAACTGCTACCGAAAGGGAGTGGCTTGGTGGGTGCTAAAGTAGGGAGGTTTGTAGATTCGGCGGAGCAAAGTCATTTTTCTGCCTAGTGCTTCTCTTTTCTGAACGATGCAAGGATGGAGGTCATGTGTTAAGAAGCAAGAGGTAGAAGCATAAGCTTGAAAAAAAGCAGAAAATATCTTTAAATATCCACCATGGAGATCCCAGGAATCTACCTGGAGGTTGCTAATAAACATGATGGGCCTTACAAAACATGTTAGGAAATTTTAATCATTTTAATCATGACTTAAGAATGAGGCCACGCCCAATACTGTGCGTCATGTGGTTCATATTAAAAATGCCATGGTTTATGTTTACTGGATCACTTGATTTCTCACCTACAATACGTATTGTCCAAAACCAACAAAAGACTCCACTCCTTCAAAATAGCCCTCATCTCATTCACTTGCATAAAGATGCCATTTTGCTTAGAGTTTTTAAAAGATGGTACACATCTTTGATAAAAGCATTACTGTTACTCAAAACTCTTGATATGACTCATTAATAAGTATGCTTACACCACTCTGCAATAGCACTGGCAAAGAGAGAGAAGCAAGCAAGCAGCTTTCTAAAAACATTAAATTCCTATTCTTGCACATGAGAGATACAAGGTTGAGGCTTCACTTCGAATACAATACACTTAATTGTGAGGGTCAAACTAAAGGATGTGATTCTACAATGAACACGGAAATTTATGACTCCTTTTGTTAATCTTTACAATATCATTTAAAAACCTGTATCTTTGCTGCAGGCAAGTGGAAAAATATCCAACTTTCACAGTGGGAAAACGTCCCACAACCTGTCACAAAAATATCACTGATTGGTTCTTTTTGCTTATTGTGGTTGATAAAGATTATATATATTTTTTAAATATATTTTTTTATTGATTTCAGAGAGGAAGGGAGAGGAAGAGAGAGATAGAAATATCAATGATGAGAGAGAATCATTGATTGGCTGCCTCCGGTATGCTTCACACTGGGGATCAAGCCTGCAACCTGGCATGTGCCCTGACCAGGAATTCAACCATGACTTCCTGGTTCATAGGTCAATGATCAACAATTGAGCCATGCCAGCCTCAAGCCATCATTACCAAAATAAAATAATGAAATTTGATTAGGAGTAATCAAATGGAGAGAAATTATTTCTCAGATCAAGCACTTGAAGAAAAGGATATTTATTCTTCTCTTTCTTGTTACAAATATAATACATGTTAAGTATAAAAAATATATACAAGCCCTAACTGGCTTGGCTCAGTGGATAGAGCACTGGCCTGCAGACTGAAAGTTCCCAGGTTTGATTCCAGTCAAGGGCATGTACCTTGGTTGCAAGCACATCCCCAGTGGGAGGTGTGCAAAAGGCAGCTCATCAATGTTTCTCTCTCATTGATGTTTCTAGCTCTCTGTCCCTCTCCCTTCCTCTCTGTAAAAAATCAATAAAATTTATTTTTTAAAAAACACATACAAAAGAATAAGCTATATTTCCATCACAGTGAAAGAATCAGTTCACATTTTGTTGCATATGTTTCCAAAATTTTTTCTAAACATTTCCATGTATCCATTTTTTAACAAAAGACATCATGCTATTTTGAAACCTTTTTTTAACTTGATAATGTACATTTATAAATATCTTCATTGTTACTAAGTAATCTGCAATTTTTGTATCATTATCTTAATCTCTAATATTTAGAACATAAATTCTTTATTACTTCCTCCACTAACTATTTTGTTGATGCTATAAATTACAATAAGATAAACGTTTTATAGAGAATTCTTGTTATATAACTGTTATTTTACAATGGAATGCTACTTGGCCATAAAAAAGGAAATCTTTCCTTTTGTGACAGCATGGATGGATCTGGAGAATATTATGCTAAGTGAAATAAGTCAATCTCAGATTTGATTTCACTTGTATGTTCAAATCTAATGAACAAAATAAACTAACAAACAAAATAGAAACAGACTCATAGATATACATAGAGGAAAGACTGAGTGAGACCCAGCTGCTCCTCTTAAAAGGCAGGCACCATGAACTGAATTTACAAGCTCCCACTTCCTCTGAGCTCCAGTGCCAGCTGAGGCTCTTGGCGGGGGAACCCAGACACATATGGGGAGAAACTGGACTGTCTGGCATCAGGGCAAGAACGCTGGCGCAGCTTTCTTCCAGACGGAGGTGCTCCCAGCAGTCACTGTCCCTGTGCTGGGACCTCCCCGGTGCAGGGCTGACCGGTAGCCATTTCTGTTTGCTCTACCCTGGTGATTCCCTAAGACCCCACCCCACCCAATTTACAATCCCACCCAAGTTGTGCTCAGTGGTTTTTCCCTATTAATGGTTTGTCCTTTCTCAGGCTAAAAACCTTTAAACAAGCTGCAGCTGGGTCAGGAAGCCCCAAACCTGTCAATAAAAGGCCCCCAAACAGGCACAGCCTGCCTTGCTTACCAGCTGTGCTTCATCTGGATACTTCCAAACCTGATACAAAGAGGAGGAATCTGCAGATCTCTCTGTAGCTCCTGTTAGAACATCCCAGGGAGTGGCTGACTTTGCACCTCCCTGGAAACCCAAGAGCCAGTGTACCAGTGGTCAGTGTGAGACCATACCAAATTATAACTCTTCACATCCATAAGCGACACACTCATGGGGCAGACTCAGTGAGGACCAAAGCACCACTGAAGTAAGTCCTGCTCCATAAGGATGTCTCCTGCACAGCAGCTCTCCCACTGTAGTTGCAGCTGGTTCCCCACAGTCATTGGCCTGCAGATCAATTCCTCCCAGTGACAACAACAGCAATTTAAGGCTCAACTACAACAAAACTGTGCACACAACCCACAAAGGGGTGTACCAAAAATATCCACCTCAGGTGATTGGGGAGGCTGAGCCACTGGGCCCTATAAGACACCTACTACACAAAGCCACTCTATCAACTCAAGGAGACTTAGCAGCTACCCAAATACATAGAAACAAACACAGGGAAGCAGCCAAAATGTGGAGACAAAGAAACATGTTACAAATGGAAGAAAGCAAACTACTGGATATAGAGTTTAAAACCATGGTTATAAGGTTACTCAAGAATCCTCTAGAAATCTCCAAGGAACTTAGTGAGACTTCCAAGGATCTTAGTGAGAATGCCAAATAAATAAATAAATAGATGGAAAAGGACCAATCAGAAATTAAGCATACACTGACTGAAATAAAGAATATTGTACAGGGATTCAACAGTAGATTAGGAACACAAGGAAGCAAAAAACACCCAACCAGAAGAGTAAAAAGAAAAAAGAATCAAAAAATATGAAGGTAGTGTAAGGAGCCTCTGGGACAACTTAAAGTGTGCCAACATCCAAATTATCGGGGTGCCAGAAAAAGAAAGAGAGAAAGATACTGAAAACCTATTTGAAGAAATAATGGCAGAAAACTTCCCCTACCTGGTGAAAGAAACAGACTTACAAATCCAGAAAGTACAGAGAATTCCAAACAAGAGGAATCCAAAGAAGACCACACCAAGACACATCATAATTAAAATGCCAAGGGCAAAAGACAAAGAGAGGATCTTAAAAGCAGCAAGAGAAAAACAGTTAGTTACCTGCAAGGAAGTGCCCATACGACTATCAGCTGATTTCTCAACAGAAGCTACTCAGGCCAGAAGGCATTGACAAGAAATATTCAAGGTGATGAATAGCAAGAATCTACAACCAAGAATACTCTACCCAGAAAAGCTATCATTTAGAATTCAAGATCAGACAAAGTGTTTCACAGACAAGAAAAAGCTAAAGGAGTTCAACACCACCAAACCAGCATTAATGAAATGCTGAAGGGTATTCTTTAAGAAGAGGAAGACGAAGAAAAAGGTAAAGACAAAAAATATGAACAACAAAGTGACAACAAATACATATCTATCAACAAGTGAATCTAAAAATCAAGTGAATAAAAAAATCTGATGAACAGAATAAACTAGTGAATAGAATTGAATTAGGGGCATGGAAATGGAACAGACTGATGATTCTCAGAGGAAAGGGAGTGTGTGTGTGTTGGGGGGTGCAGGAAGAGATTAGACAAAGATTTTCTATGCATGTATGCATTACCTATGGACACAGACAATAGGGTGGTGAGGCCTGGGGTGGGGTGGAAATGGGGTGAAGGGAAGCTATGGGAAGAAAAAAGTGGGACACTGTAATAATCTCAACAATAATGATTAATTTTTTAAATAGGCATTTAAGCATTTCTCAGTGACTTGAAATTATTAACATTTATATGAACATCTCATTGCTATAGACTCTGATTGTCTATAGAGGTGATTATTAGATAACATTTTAGTATGAGCAATTTAGTTTCAGCAAGACAGCATCTACAGTCATGTTAATGCAACTAATATAAATTTTATTGGTTTTGCAATTTTCTTGGTATTTAATTTGTATTGTTGTTTGACTTTATGGTTATATAAAATATGGGTATAAAAGAACATATTTTCTTGGTATTTAATTTGTAATGTTATTTGACTTTGTTGTTATATAAAAATATGGGCATAAAAGAACATATTTAGTACATATTTAAGCTTTGTATAATAAAAACAATTTATGTCAACACCATGGAGCCACATGAGTTATTTTCCTTAACAGGGATCATTACTAAAAGTTCATTATTCGAGAAACACTGAAGTAGATTAACTCTAAAATCTGTTAGTCCTAAAGTGATAGCATTAGAAATTGGCATTAGGAACAAAGGGACTACAACCAAGTCTATGTCGGTTAGAGCCTGGGCTCTTTCTGTTATTTACTAGCAGTGTGGCTTTGGGCCAGTCTTTAAAACCCCTTGGACACTGGGACTTAACTGAAAAGTTAGGATAAAGTATTACCTCTTAAGGTTCTGCTATTGGTATGGTATTAGCACATGATAGATAGTAGCTGTTACTGCCATCTGTAGAGGTCACCTCACTTTCTTCTTCCCCATTTCATCATAGCCTGTGTGGGCTATGATTTACATTTGTACAAGTTTCTGATTTTGTTAAATTTACATCCTATTCAAGATCAATAACTTAAGATAACTGCCTATATTTTAAGAACTTGTACTAGAGGCCCAGTGCACAGATTCGTGCACTGGTGGGGTCCCTCGGTCTGGCCTGAACCTTCTGACAATCCAGGACCCCTCGGGGAACATTGTATTGATGGTTTTGGCCTGATCCTTGCATGCCAGGCCAAGGAACCCCACCGGTACATGAATCCATGTACCGGGCCTCTAGTATGCATATAAGATCTTTGGTTAATCTCTTCTTGCCCTCCCTGCTCCCCACTTCCCTCTGAGATTCATCAGTCTGTTCCATGTTTCCATGCCTGTGCATTGAGTATCTGCCCCCTTGTGGTCAGTGTGCATCATAGCTACACACTTAGGCTTTTATATATATAAAAGATAGATGACCTAAGGAACAAAATGTAGCACTATTAGGTACATAGGTTCTACATATAAAAGGTGAATCTCAACTTGGAAATACTTTAGACTGAATTAATTCTATTTCTTAAATGCAAATAAAAGACAAATGTTCTTTCTAGTACATTAAACTATAATTCAGAGTTTTCCTTAATTCTGGCTGACCTCCCTCAGGACTAGCCCAAGTTTATAAATCAAGCAGATTGAGAAGCCTATGCTCACATCCTTTGTTCTGTGGGATGCTTGAGTAGATTCTGCTGACTTGACATTCTAGTAACATACCAGTTAAGGGCCAATTCATTTCCTCTTAATCTGGGTTCACATCACAATCTAGGCATTGTGGAAGACAAATCCTCACCTCATTAGATTGAAACTAATCTGAGACTTTCAGACACAGACATTTGTCTTAGCTGGAGTAGGCAATAACTGAAAGGAGTTTTGTAGACACAGAGACATTGAAGAGGCATTGAAAAAAAAGAAGGTGCGAAGGAACAAACTGTCCCCTAGAGTCCCCCAAACTGTCCTAGAATCCCAGGAGCTTTTGTCCATCTGGAACATTTAGCTTTACATCCTGAGGACACAAGGTACTCTTTCTAGATTAGAGAAATAAACATGCATAATGTCTCATGGATAGCAGTGAGTGTCCCAATGCTTTTAGGAGCTCACAGTGGAAAACCACTGGCATTGGTGAAAGGCCTCCCTTCAGAAAAAGGTTATTAGGGAGTAGCAGGGGAGCACTTTCCTGTAGAAAGGTGAATTCAGAGCCAGTAGAACTGGTTAACTGAGGGCATTTGGACTTTCCCTTGAAGATAAAGTGGAAGGCATGCTGTGCCAAGATCACTTTCGGCCTCCATCTCTCAGAGTTGGCTTCCAGCTTCATGAGTTTCAGTCCAGTGTGACACCGGCCAAACAAGAGAAGGATTTTTATATTCTTTTAAATCCATCAAATGCAGCCAGCTTCAACTAGAGTCTCAAGTACTACCAGGTTAATTGGGAATATTTGGTCAGACAGTGAGTGGTACAGATATGGTAATTAGCAGGACATTGGAGTGAGAGTGCATTGGTCTAAATTCCAGCTCAGCTGCTAAGAAGCTCAGGGATCTTGGGTAAATTATTTAACCTTTCACTCAGTCTCCATTCCCTTCCTCATAAAATGTGGGTCAAAATGCCTATATGGCTATTTTTCTTGGAATTAAATATACCGACAAAGAGCTAATGCACAATAATTATTCATTTCTCTCTTCCTGCCCTTGTGTCTCCTCCAATGTATTTTCCACTCTCGTTCCCTCTCCCTACCATTCTCCACCTCTCTCTTTCTCAATAGAAACCTGGTATATTTAGGCAGACAAAGTGAGGAAGATGCTCCAGAAAGAAGAAATGCCATTGTACAAGTCATAGATTCATTAGAATGCCTTTCATGACAAAGCGAAGCTGGCATGTGTAAGAAAAGGGAGTTGAGGACGGGGAGGTAGGATGAGACAAGACTGTGAAGGGAATGGTTTGTGATGCTAATGAGTTTAGATATGAGAGGTGATAGGGATGATCTGAAATTTTTAAGCGGAAGAGCGAAACTGTTGTGTCTGGAATTTTAAAAATATTACTGTGTTGACTGTGAGGAACATGGATTAGAGCAGAATGTCTGGAGGCAGGGAGGCCTTGGAGGCCTTTGCTGTATTCTAGTGCCAAAGATGAGGATTTGGATGGCTGGGATTTTTCTTAATTTTAATCATAGACAGGCCAGATATTCTGCCCACTTCTGTCCAATGAAAGACTCCTTAAAATGAGGACATGATTATTTTATTCCAGTGACCAAAGTGTGCGGCAAGTGAGGAAATGGAGCAAATACAAAAACTGGGATGTTGGAAAGGGTGTGGTAGACATTGTTGGTTAGAACCCAACAGACATTCTTCCCCTTGGATGCAGGTTTTTCTGAGTCTCGGCTCATGCAGGAGGCAACCAATCCATGTGTCTCTCTCACATCGATATTTCTCTCTGTCTTTCCCTCTCGTTTCCACTCTCTCTAAATATATAAATATATATTTTTTCAAATAATAAAACTAATGTTTGAAAGACAATGATATGTACTGACATTGAAAAGAGACAAAGATGTCTTTTCACTTAATTGTTAAAATTCCCCATCTATATCCTGCCCACATGATTTTCAACTAATAATTTCTCTCCGTGTCAGCAAAGCATACAGAGTACTATAATTCACATGTGTGTTATTTTGTTGCACTTGTCCATAAACTATAATTAGCAGATATCTTTTTCCAAGATCAAGTCAAACATTTTTGAGTTTTTTTCTTGCTTACAGAAAATTCAGGAGCAAACAGCTTTGAAAAACTTTTTAAAAAGGGACATTAAAAAAACAAACCCCATTCTATCTTATATCATGATTTGACTTTGAATTTATCACATTTTCTAATTCTTTTAAAATCCTGTCTAAAATGGGTGTGACTTGAAGCAAAGAATCTATCCCTCATAATACCAACATCAAAGAAAACATATCAAAGAAAATGACGGCAAGGGACAGCCTTGTAAGAATAGAACTTTAAAAAGGGACTCATTGGATTTAAAGACATGAAATTTGTTAGTGGCCTTAGCAAGAGTCATTTCATTATTGGTGACTGCAGAAGCACAACTGCAGTGGTTTATAAAATTGTGGCACCTCCATACACTGATGTGCATTTATAACTACTAAGTTAGAAATATGTCAGTGAGAAAAGGAACCAAACAACATGAATAGCATGATTTTATACTTGCAACAATAAAAATATTAGCATATAGTAATGTATGTAGGTATAGATATAAATAGTCTTATTTGAATATTTATAAATCTATGACAGAACAGTCAATAAAATAACAATATAAGTATATTAGTTATAAACACCTAGAAGAACTGAATGTAGTTACTACTAAGAAACAAGGGATTGCTCTTCCTATATAATAAAAGGCTAATATGCAAATTGACTGAACATCAGAACAACCAGTGACTATGATGCACACTGACCACCAGGGAAGAGATGCTCAACACAGGAGCTATCCCTGGAGGTCAGTGCGCTCTCTCAGGGGGAGCGCCACTCAGCCAGCTCATGGCAGGCAGGCAAACACAGCAGCATTGGTGGAAGCCTCTCCCACCTCCACTGCAGGCAGGCCATAAGGAGCGAGTTGTCCCAGATTGTGAGAGCCTCAGACTGTGAGAGGGAAGTCTGACTCCCAGCTTAAAAGCCCAATCCCCTGGCAGACATCACCTGAGGCGTCCTGAACTGCGAGAGGGTGCAGGCTGGGCTGAAAGACACCCCAGTGCATGAATGTCATGCACCAGGTCTCTAGTATTCTAATAAGCCTCTTGGTACCATTTGATTTTCTAACTATTCTTGTACCTTATTTAGATATTAAAATGTTTAAATGGTTTCCTACAGCCAATCCTTCTCAGACTATGCCAAAAAATTCAAGATGAAGGCACACTTCTAAGCTCTTTCTATGAAGCCAGCATTATCCTAATACCAAAACCAGATAAAGACACCACAAAGAAAGAGAATTACAGGCCAATATCCCTGATGAACATAGATGCTAAAATCCTCAACAAAATTCTAGCAAACCAGATCCAGCATTACATTTCAAAGATCATACACCATGACCAAGTGAGATTTATTCCAGGAATGCAAGGCTGGTACAATATCTGCAAATCAATAAATGTGATACATCACATAAACAAATTGAGAGACAAAAATCACATAATCATATTGATTGATGCAGAAAAGGCATTTGACAAAATCCAACACCCTTTCTTGATAAAAACTCTCAGCAAAGTGGGAATAGAGGGATCATATCTCAACATAATAAAAGCCTTATATGACAAACCCACAGCCAACATCATACTCAATGGGCAAAAGCTAAAACCATTTCCCTTAAGAAAAGGGATAAGACAGGAATGCCCACTTTCACCACTCCTGTTCAATACAGTACTGGAAGTGCTAACCAATGTGATCAGGCAAGAAGAAGAAATAAAAAGCATCCAAATTGGAAAAGAAGAAGTAAAATTGTCATTATTCACAGATGACATGATACTGTACTTAGAAAACCTTAAAGACTCCATCAAAAAATTATTAGACCTAATAAATGAATATGGTAATATAGCAGGATACAAAATTAATACCAAGAAATCTATGGCATTTTTATATGCCAATAGTGAACTTACAGAAAGAGAAATTAAAAAAGCAATCCCATTTACCATTGCACCAAAAAAAATAAGATACCTAGGAATGAGCTTAACCAAGGACGTAAAAGAGCTATACTCAGAAAACTATAGGACATTGAAAAAAGAGATAGAGGAAGATATAAACAGATGGAAGAACATTCTGTGTTCATGGATTGGTAGAATCAACAACATCAAAATGTCCATACTACCCAAAGCAATCTATAGATTCAATGCACTTCCCATTAAAATACCAACAGCATATTTCACAGACCTAGAAAGAACTCTTCAAAAATTCATCTAGAATTTTAAAAAGCCCTGAATAGCTGCAACGATCCTGTGAAAGAAGAACAAAGTAGGAGGGATCTCAATACCAGATATCAAGCTGTATTATAAAGCCACTGTTCTCAAAACTGCTTGGTACTGGCACAAGAACAGACATATAGACCAATGGAATAGAATAGAGAGCCCAGAAATTGACCCAAACCACTATGCCCAATTAATATTTGACAAAGGAGGAAAGACCATACAATGGAGCCAAAACAGTCTCTTCAATAAATGGTGCTGGGAAACTTGGTTAGACACATGCAAAAAAATGAAACTAGACCACCAACTTACACTATACACAAAAATAAACTCAAAATGGATAAAGGACTTAAACGTAAGAAAGGAAACTATAAAAATACTAGAGGATTCCACAGGTAACAAAATCTCAGACATATGCCAAAAGAATTTCTTCACTGACGTGGCTCCTAGGGCAATGGAAGCTAAAGGGAAAATAAACAGATGGGACTGTATCAAAATAAAAAGCTTCTGCACAGCAAAAGAAACCATCAACAAAACAACAAGAAAGCCCACTGTATGGGACAATATATTTGCCAATGATATCTCTGATAAAGGTTTAATCTCCAACACTTATAGGGAACTCATACAACTTAACAAAAGGAAGATAAACAACCCAATCAAAAAATGGGCAACGGACCTAAATAGACACTTTTCGAAAGAGGACATAAATAAGGCTGAGAGACATATGAAAACATGCTCAAAGTCACTACTCATACAAGAGATGCAAATTAAAACAACAATGAGGTACCATCTCACACCTGTCAGAATGGCTATCATCAACAAATGACAAGTGCTGGAGAGGATGCGGAGAAAAAGGAACTCTCCTGCACTGCTAGTGGGAATGCAGACTGGTGCAGCCACTATGGTAGACAGTATGAAGTTTCCTCAAAAAATTAAAAATGGAACTTCCATTTGGCCCTGTGATCCCACTTCTAGGAATATATCCCAAGAAACCAGAAACATCAATCAGAAAGGATATATGCACCCCTATGTTCATAGCAGCACAATTTACCATAGCTAAGATTTGGAAGCAGCCTAAGTGCCCATCAGCAGATGAATGGATTAGAAAACTGTGGTACATCTACACAATGGAATACTATGCTGCTGTAAAAAGGAAGGAGTTCTTATCATTTGCAGCAGCATGGATGGAACTGGAGAGCATAATGCTAAGTGAAATAAGCCAGTCAATGAAAGAAAAATACCACATGTCCTCACTCATCTATGGTTAATAATAACCATTATAAACTGGTGAACAAAAATAGATACAGAGGCAGAGCAGCAACAAGGACAGGGAGGGTTTGGGGGGGTAATAGATCAACCAAGGGACTTTCATGCATGCATTTAAGCATAACCAATGGACACAAATCACTGGGGGGTAGGGGAGGCTGGGGGAAGGACGGGGGGGGGGGAGAGATATATGTACTAATCTTTGTAATACTTTATGTAATAAAAAAATTGTTTCCTACAATTTATGTCCAATTTTTGCATGTGCCCTATGCTTCTTCGTACTTTCATGTCAAACTTTCAACAAGAACAGTCTGTGGGTGCTGTCTCTCTCCTCATTTCCCATTCATTCCTCAACCTGTAACAAACAGGCTCTACTCTCCTCACTACTCCACAGAAGCCTCTTCCATTAAGGCCATCACCAGTGCTTTCCTAATTCCTCAATCCAGCAATTCCTCAGTCTTCATTTCACCTGAAACTCTTTGGTATCTGATACTTATCTTCACTGTTTCTTTGCCTTCTTTGTATGATAATACTAATTTCTGGCTCACCTCTGATTGCTTCTGTTAATCTCCATTTTTTCCTCATTTTTCCTGAAAAGTCAGCATCCCCAGAGACTTGTGCTCTACCTTTATTTTTTTTTTAATCCTCACCCGAGGATATCTTTAGAGAGAGTGGAAGACAGAGAGAAGTTGCCTTCTGCATGCACCCTGACCAGGGCCCAGGTATGTGCCCTTAACTGCAATCAAACATGAGACCCTTTGGTCCACAGGCCAACACTCTATCCACTGGGCCGAAATGGCTGCCTTTTTCTCATTCTCCCTGGGCATGTATTTATGTATCGCATGAATGCTGATTTTATCTCCAATCCACACTCTGTACTCGTGATCTATATATACAAGAGCCTACTGAATTTCTCCACCTGAATGTTCAATAGACACATTCAATGCAATAATTCTAAAGTTAAGTTTATACCGTCTTCCCCAAATCTACTCTTTCCCCTGATAGCTATACCTTGGTTAATAGCACCAATATATTCCCAGTCACATAAATTAGAAACCCACCTCTCCATTTACCCATCAACCAAATCCTACCTTTGCCACCTTATAAATATCTTGATTCTTTCCAACCTTTCCCTGTCACCTCCAAATGGATAACACAAGAGGGTCTTGGAGCTGAGGTAAATGTGCATCAACCCAATACTAGGAAAATGAACCATGTCAGATTCCTAGGAAAAAGCGAAGTTCCAGATGCTAGGAAAGCAAGTATAAGAGCCAAAGTCAAAGAATCAGAGAAAGTCCTGGAACCCAAAGTTCAGAGAGAGGAAAACAAAATCAAAGGGAAACCAAGCTGAGAATGAAGATTCCAGGTAGGCAGTAGGTGACGTTAGACCTTAATTAAGCAACAGAGAAGACGAAGGAAAAGGCATCTTAAGCACCTGGTGAGATGTTAGCTTCTCTTTAAGGACTGACGGAAACATGGTACATATTTATAATGTTAGGATGAATTCTGATGAGCTAACATCCAGAGAAGAGCGTCTTCTCATTTCTCTCTTTTCCATCCCCTCTCTCACTGCTTTATTTCAACTCTTTGTGATTATTCTTTTGGACAACTGAAATAACACCCTTACCAGCATCCCTTCTTCTCATCTCACATACTGCCACCAAAGTCTCCCTTGATATATACAAATCCAATCATTTCCATGAGCATAATTCCTCAGTGCTGATAGTTCAGTTATCTGTTTCCTTAGTGATGTAAAACAACAACCATTTATTTGATCACGGCTTCAAAACCAGGACTGGGCACGGAGAGGAAATACTGTTTGTTCATGTCCATGGTCATGTTTGAGGCTACAGTTCATCTAACAGTTCAACTGGAAATCCAAGATTACTGGATCTCAGCTGATGTGGCTAGAAAAGTTGGGACCTGGCTAGGCATTTCTCCATATGGTGTCTCCATCAGGATAATCAGATCTCTTTACACGGTGACCAGGATTTTAAGAAGATGCTTTTAAAGAAGATACGCTCCAAGGTGCTTATCAAGCCTCTGCTTGCAGTATACATGCTAATGTTCAATTAGCAAAATCAAGTCACATGGCCATGTCCAAAGATGGTGTGAGAAGGAATAATCTAAGGATGTGAATGCTGAGAGATGTGGTTCATTGGAGGATACCAATTTCAGTCTATCTCAGATGTGCATCACTTACCAAAACCGTATCTAAACTTACAAGCCCTTACCTCCCTCCCTAACCCTACCTCTCCTTACTCTGCCCTCTCCACCTTTTATCCATCATAATAATAACTCTTACAACTCACTTAGTATGTACCAGACACTGTCCTGATAACAGTTATTATTTTCATAACAACCCAATCCATAGGTGAGTAAACTAAAGCATAGTCATTAAATACAGCTGCAGATGTGGAGACCGAGGCACCAAGAGGTTAAATAACTTGCCCCAGGTCCCTTAGTTAGTAAGCGAGAGAGGCACTTCAGAGTCCACGTTCCTCAACATTGTTTTATATAGCCTCTCTGGTACTATGTTCAGAACATCCTGTGCTATCTGCAGCTGACCTCTGGAATGCTCTATTTCTGCTGTTCTACAGGAAAATGTCCATTCATCCTCCAATATCACCATGTGAGATGATGACTTCCTGTCTCCCGCCAGGTAGATCTAGATGCTATATTATCTACTCCCACTGCCCACCTACAGCCATTGAAACAATTAGCATCTTGTATTGTTTCTATTTATTTTCATGCTTGTTTTTCATAATGGGCATAAGGAGAGAGGAAAGAAGCTTTCTCAAAATACAGATTCCTAGGTTATCAATAATTTTGATACTTTGAGAACCACTGACCTAGACCAAAGATTGGTGAATTTTTCAAGGCCAGCTGGTGAATATTTTATGCTGTATGGGTCATACAGTCTCCTTCGTAACTACTCAACTGTGCCAATGTAGCAAGAAATCAGCTTAGACAACATATAAATGAATGAGCGCAGCTCTGTTTCAATACAACTTTATGGACACTGAAATTTCATATAGTTTTCTTGTGTCATGTGTTCTTCTTATTTTAATTTTTTCAGGCATTTAAAATATGTAAAATAGATCAATTCAGGCTCAATTGGTTAGAGCTTTGCCCCACACACCAAAAAGCTGTGGGTTAGATTCCCATTCAGGGCAACTGATCAATGGTTCTCTTTCACATAGATGTTTTTCTCTCTCTCTCTCTTTTTTTCTCTCCCTCTCCAAAAAATCAATGAAAACATATCCTCAGGTGAGGATTAATACATATAATTATATGCATATGTATATATATTATTCTTATTTTTAGCTCACAGGTCATATAAAAACAAGGAGCAGGCTAGATTTGGCCTTTGTGCCATAGTTTATGACCTCAGCCCTAGACTGTCTTTTGTGTTGTCTTCTTAACATTTAATAAGTTCTAAATAAGTATTTGTTAAATGAGTGAATTGATGAATAAATGAAAATAATTATAAACTGAATTCATTGTTTCACATGATATAGTCATTTTATTTTAAAAACAGTGCCCTTTTTTCCTTTGGGCAAATCTTAAGGTCTAATTCCTCATCAGCAAAATAAAGTGCTAAAATCTGTAAGCAGTTTTCAAACTATGCTCCATATGTTTCATATGTGTATTAGGATGCAGTGTAAGGATCCAGCTAATGGGGGGTGGGGAGAGATAGTTGGTGGGCATCAGAGACCCCTGTGCTTACATCAACTAGAACAGCTTTATGCTATTTCTTTTCTCTATCTGGTTCCTAAAAAGGAGTTTACTTGAAAAAAAAGGTTTTCTATTATTTATTATGGAACTACTAGCTGGTATAATTGATGTAATTAGACAAGGGAATAAAAATAAGAGACATATAAATTAAAATGATGTGTCTAAGTTATTATTTGCAAGAGAGGGAGAGGGAGAGGGAGAAGGAGAAGCATCAATGATGAGAGAGAATCATTGATTGGCTGCCTCCTGCATGACCCCTACTGGGGATCGAGCCTGAAACCCAGCCATGTGCACTGACCAGGAATCAAACCTTGACCTACTGGCTCAAAGATCTATCCTCAACCACTGATCCATACTGGCCAGGCCTCTCCCACTTCTCTACACCGGCCAGATTCTGGACCTACTTCCTGAAACTCAAGACATCTATTGGGCATGGAAGAAAAGCCTCATTTTGACAATAGCAAAGCAGCAGAAAGGAATCAAGGTCCCTGATAACAGCAGCTTCATCATGCCAAACTTGGGACTGCTTGTCTCGGGATATTGCCTTCATGAGAGAGAAGTAAATTTCTCCCTTTATTTAATTGTTGGCATGTGGGAGTTTGTGTCACTCATAGCTGCAGCTAACCCTAACTGATTCAGGAAGGATGACAAGGTGACTGGGAAACAGGGCAGGGCCTAAACTCTTATTACTGAGTCCATTTTGCAGTCTAAAAACATGCCAGAGTAGAAACAGTACCATATAAAGTCTTTATGAAGAATATTATCCCAGCCCTAGCCAGTTTGGCTCAGTGAATAGAGCGTTGGCCTGCGGACTGAAGGATCCCACGTTCAATTCTGGTCAAGGGCACATGCCTGGGTTGTGGGCCCAGTCCCCAGTAGCAGGCATGCAGGAGGCAGCTGATCAATTATTTTCTCTGATCATTGATGTTTCTATCTCTCTCTCCCTCTCCCTTCCTCTCTGAAATCAATAAAAATATATATTTTAAAAAAGAATATTATCCCAGTTTCAGGATATTTTATTCATTCAAAAAGCCAAAAAGCCAAATGATTTCTTATAGAGTATTCTGACTCTCAGAATCTAGGAGAAAAACAGGGTGTGTGTTGCACAAAGAAAGAAGAATGTTCATTTTAGCACATCTCAGACTCAGTTGGACTTTTCCTAATTATATTCTGAGGCAGAGGTTTGTTATGCCATCATAAATGAATTTGTTTGTTACTGGATTGGCTTCTAGCTGGAGTCATTCCAGTGCCCTGCCAGGAGAAGCAGCTGTCTTATTTAACTTACGGTGCTTGGCAGGACTCCAAACATCAACCAGAACCCAGAAACATTCTCAATCAGAAGGCATGATGCATTGCAATGATGTCAATAATCTCTCTGCTTTCCATTTTGATTTATGGATATTGTTTTGGGAGAGACAAAGAAAAGGAAGTAAATTTGGCGACACTGTCCAGGATGTGAGGAGCAGGACAGTGATGTGGCTGGGGCCTATCTGCTCTAAAGTAGGTCACTTTGGCATGTTCATTATTTTAAATGAAAGTTACTGAAGAAACGGACAGCGCGAAAAGGACATTCTGACCATCCTTTGTCTGTCAGCAGAAAATACATAGCATGAAAAATACTCTCCTTACACTGGGAAGTAAAGTGACATTCTATGGCCAGAGAGGGATTTTAGGGCCAAGATACACACAAACTCTGCTTACATTTTTCACTAATTAAGTACCCAAGCCTAAGTTTTTTTCTCTTATTAGTTCTTCACCAATTTATAGTTTATTCGTCTAAAATGTTAAAAGCTGCTCACTTTGGACATTTCCTTTAGTCGCACATCTGTGAGATCTCTGTATGTATAAATTACATGTACTTTTTTCTCTCTCCTGTTAATCTGTTTTAATTATTAAACCAGCCAAAGGACTTAGAAGGGTAGTTTTTTTATTGTTAGCTAAAGTGATATTTAGGTGGTGGCTTGGGCCATCTTGGGGAGATATATATATATATATATATATATATATATATATATATATATATATATATATTATCATGAACTCCAGGATATTGCTGTGTCATCTGTTTATTGCTGTATAACACAATATCTCATAACACAGTTATTGTAAATAAAACAATGCTTTAATATTTTTCATGTTCTGTGAGACAGGGACTTGGGCAGGGCTTATCTGGGTATTCTTTTGTTTTCTGTAGATTTTTAACTCAACTAGGTTGGACTTAAGGGTCCAAATAAATAATTATTTTATATGTATATATTCAATTATATGTATTTTAAAACAATGAAAAGATAAGACATTTTTAGAAATAGATAGTTATAGGAGGGAGAAAAGGGACATGGTAGTGTTACACCCAGATTTCGTGATCCCCAAAGACCACCAGTGAGCCCCAACTCTGATGCAAAAACATAGAGCCTTTATTCGAGCTAGCTCGGGCTCCGTCCCACACACGCTCACCGCTCACTGACGCAGCGGCAGGGTGGGGAGAGAGAGAGAGTTTCAAGAAAACAAAAGATTTATAGGGGGTCTGAAAGTAGTGGGTGGGGTAATGTGTGTGGCCCCTGTTGATTGGTGGAGGGAAGGGCCAGGGTTTGGTTGCACAGGGGGCAGGATGCAGTTAGACTTGGGTCATTTCTTCTGCATCCCCATTGGCCGGTTTGAGTCAGTCTTGCACTGCCCTTTCAGTAGAGAGAACTGGAGTAGAAGATTTTTTTTTTAGAAAGAGAGGAAAGGAAAGGGAGAGAGAGAGAAATATCGATGGAAGAGACAAACTTCGATGGGTTGCCTCCTGCATGCATAATCGAACCCACAACATGGCTATGTGCCCTCACCTGGATTTGAACCAGAGATCTTTAGCCACACTGACCAGGGGCAAAACAAACCAACAACAATTAAAAAAACAAACAAACAAACAAAAAACTATAAGGAAGAGTTTTTTTTAAAAATAGGGCAATCAATTCAATGTGAACATTCATGTGATGATATTGATGAGCTATTATCAATTTGTTTGCATGTGATAGTGATGGTGTTGTGGGTATGTTAAAAAAGGGAGTCCTTATTTCAGAGATACATACTGAAATATTTATACAGAAGATTATATGATGTTCAGGATTTACTTCAAAATTATCTCAGTGAGGAAAGAATTGAGGGAATATAGGTAAAAGGGACTTAACCATATATTAATTTTTAAAGCTAAGTAATGAATACATTAGCTTCATTAAACTACTCTGTCTACTTTTGTATCATATTTAAAAATTGCTAAAATAAAAAAATTTAAATATCAATATTAATTAAGGAGTTAGATGAAACATAATTGGTTGAATCACAGAATTCTATAAGCTCCTCTTTTCCCTAAATAATATCAGCTTTGTGTTTAGCACAACTTATGAATCTTGGTATACTTTCATCTTTGCACAGAGACCAGAATATAGTAGTCCCTTGATAAATGTTTTTTGAATGGCAATGAGGAGGAAACTGGTCTTGCAAGGTGTGTCAGGCCATAAAAACTGTGAACAATGCACTGCCCTGGGGCGGGGAGGCAGGTAGGTCATTATCGCAGGCCCCAGGGCAGATCATCGGATATGGCCTGGGGACCCCCAATACCTGGGGGCCTTCCTGTAAGCCCATGAAAGGGGGTGGAACCATATCTGCAAGACAAAGACCCCAGAAGGTTATAAAAAGTGAAGCCCTCTGCATGTTTCTTCACTCTGATTTGGAAATTACTCCCAGAGTCCACTAGTGTCAATAAACAGGGTCCCTCCCTTTCTCTAGGAAGCATACCTGGTATTTCTTTGTCTTCTGCAACATTAACAACCATGTCTAGCATTAATAGCACTCTATTACTCTCCTCAATTTGTTTAGTCACCTGTAAGTTTAGAAGGCTCCTGGCTTTGTTCCTAAGTGTTAGCAGTACACTTATGTGCCACATAGCAACATATGGTCAACGACAGCCCATATATACAGCAGTGCCCCATAGATTACTATGGAGCTGGAAAATTCCTGCTGTATCGTGATGTCCTACATAGCTGTGGTAAGGTCTGAGGGCAAAGAGGAATGTCATGGGCGAGAAATACCTGGGGACATTCACCTGGGCTCCACTTTCTCTTCCACATGCTTCCTTTCTAAACCCAGAGTTAGAAATACCTGGGGGCATTCACCTGGATTCCTGTGGTTCTTACTAGGATTGCAAGACACCCTTTGGCTATAACTATTAGGAAATTTTGACGAGAAAAAGGAGTTCATTACTTACTAGTACAGGCCCTGGAGTGTACAGGCCCACTCGGGGGCACATTGCAAGGTCTCAGGGAGAGAGAGGGTAGGGGAGGGAGGGAAAGGGAGAAAGGAGACAGGCTTGGGGTTCTGCTTTTATTGGGGTTGATCATAGGTTTCAAGGCTCACTCTTTATTGATCAATTTAAAACATAAGAGCAAGAATTTAAAGTGCAGGAAGAGAGAAAAACAAGTAGCCTAAATGGTCCCTTGTGGAAATCAACCCAGATCTCAAAATCAAAGGAGCCTCAGTGAAGGGAGGGGGTTCTTCATCTAGCTTCATGGTAACGTGTTTATCAGAGATTGTGGTTTTGAAGCGGCTGCCTCCTTGACGTGGTTGCTGGGCAATCTAAGCTTGAGTCAGGCGCTTGCACTGCAATTCCTCATGTGTTTGTGGTGACGCTGGTGTCAACAAACCTATGGCAAACGCTGCCGGTCTTAAAAAAGTGGAGCACATACAATGAGAGTAGTTTGTGTAAGTGCACTCTATGATGCTCACACAAGGACAAAATCATCTCATGACACATTTCTCAGGACCCATCCCCGCCCCCACGCTTCAGTGGAGCACGACTGTACAATAGCCCATGGCAATCTTCCTGTGATCTCCACATTCAGTGTCCCACCACATGGCTAATCCTGCAACGCATCCTCGAGTAACCTCGCCTCAAACCTCCGCTGCTAACAGGCTTTTCTGCTCAACTGCCCCTACCCCAAGTACCTCCCAGAAATAACCGAAATCTTGTCATTCTTCTTGGAGGCTTTGGCCAAATGCTAAGTTGCTGAGAGTTTTGCTAACTCACTGAATGTAAGCGCTGCCTAGTACATAGTGGTTAGTGGGAGGAAAGAGGAAATCTAGCCAAAACCTAAAGAAAATTATTCTGTGGGAAACTGAACCTAAGTGGGAAATGATAAGCTGTGCATGTGCTCCTAGAGCTTTGAAAGGAAACCTGGACATGCTTATCCTAATTGCTTAGTCTAGTTTGATGGACGTGTGCAATAAGATGCTGATGATCTAGATTTAGAAGAAAATTTACATATGGGAAAAATGATTTGAATTTCCATGCACCTGAAGGCAAATCTTATTAACATGAACTACTTCACAGTGGTACGAGATGTTATAAAGTGTTCCTGAAAGACCCTGACAGCAGCAACACCTCAGATTACAGTGTTACAGAAGACTGGAGGAGAACCAAGCAACACCTAGAGAGATGGAGTTACATTTATTATCCTTATTATTACACGTGGCCCCGGAGAAAAATGTCTCTAGAATTCTGGGCAAAGTCACACAGGAAGTTTCCTGTATTTATTATACCTTTTACCCTCTCTGTCTCCCAAATATGGGGTTTTCTGATCCCCTTTGCAAGTTCTTAAAGAGCCCATATGTGCTGGACCTTTGAGACCGCAACCAAAGGCTTGGCCTGGTGCCAGCACTGATAACTTCGCCTGGGGAAGGTTTAATGGCCTCTCTGAAATGGGAGTAGTTTTATTTTCCTTATTATGTAAGCAAGCAAGCATTTACAGAAGCCAAAATAGCAGGGTTAAAATTTCAAACAGCCGTTTTTATATAAGATGGATGCTTCAATAGGAAGCAGCAAGCAGCAGGCCATTACTGAACATTTCACTGATCTGGTGGCTCTGAGAGATCAAAGATATCGGGAGACCAAACATTGCAGAAAACATCGTGGCTTCCTCTTTCCAAGACACTCTTGGCCACTGAACCAATGCTCTTGTAGAAGACATCTGTTTGTAGGTGATGAGTGAGAAAATGGAATAAGTATATAGCATAAATCTTCTGCCCCCCCATTTCCCTACTCTGCCAGCCATCCTAGTACATGTGGGTGTTAATTTGGTAGCTGTCCCAGATTTCAGAAAGGCGGATGGTTTTCAGCTAAAAATGGGAACTTGAGGATACATTTAACCACCTTTTATTCCATCCAAGTTAACCACTGTAATCCTATATAATAAAAGTCTAATATGCAAATAGATCAAACAGTGGAACAATCGAACAACCGGTCACTGTGACGTGTGCTTACCACCAGGGGGCACGCATGGGACATGGTGGGCCAGCAGGCGGCAGGGCACAGAATATGGCATCAGCTATGGTGGGATGGAGTGAGCAGGGGCATCAGACTAAGGCGGGGTACTGGTGGCTGTCATCAGGATGAGCCTCTGATGGTTACTGAAAATTCTTTGCTCCTGCATGCTGTGGTCCTGCCTGGCGTTTGCACCTGCTGCCAGCGCTGGAGCAGCTACTCACACCCACTCATACCTGGTCCAGACCGCTGACAGGGACTAGGGCTGTGGCGGGTGGGCTGGGCCAGAGCACGGAGGATGGGCCCAAACCCACCCTTGTGCCCACCTCAGCCTCAAGGCCCACAGTTCCTTTCAAGGTGCACGAATTCGTTCCGTGGGGCCCTAGTCACCCATAAATATTATAAATAAGAAACATCTTACAGCAATTCTGGTCATTTAAAAAGGAAAAAATGTTTGCTAAATATCAGAAACATAGGACCATAAGGAAAAGCCCCACTACCCCAAGTTTCTTTGAAGTTTGAAAATTAAATTTTAACAGACCTCAGCAAAACCTGACTATAACCTTGAGTGCACTAGCAGGGGCTAGAGGCAACAATAGACCAATGGTGGCCTTGTAAGGGACACTTATAAATCAGTCCTCACCTCTGGGGCACAGTGCTCTGCAGGCTAGAGCCAGAAAGAGTAGGGATCCTGGGGTCCTGCCAAATATCTTTTTATTTAATTTTACTTTTCAAGTATAATTTACATTCAGTCTTATTTTGTATTAGTTTCAGGTATACCGCATAGCAGTCAGACACTCATATGCTTTACAAAGTGTTCCCCTGATATTTCCAGTACCTACCTGGAACCCTACATAGTTATTACAATACTACTAGAAGTCCAGTACACAAATTTTGTGCACGGGGAAGGGGGGGGGGAAGGGGAGGTGTGTATCCCTCAGTCCAGCCTGCACCCTCTCCAATATGGGATCCCTGTGGGATCAGGCCTAAACTGGCAGTCAGACATTCCTCTCACAATCCGGGACTGCTGGCTCCCAACTGCTCACCTGCATGATTGCCCTTAACTGCTTCTGCCTGCCAGACTGATCACCCCCTAACTACTCCCCTGTCAGCCTGATCAACACCTAACTGCTCCACTGCTGGCCCAATTGGCCCTAACTGCCCTCCCTGCTGGGCTGATCGCCCACAACTACCCTTTCCTGCAGGTCATCTTGTGGTGGCCATCTTGTGATGACATGGGGGAAGCCATCTTGTGTGAGAGCATGATGGTCAATTGGCATATTATCTCTTTATTGTATAGGATTGACTGTATTCCCTAAGCTGTACTTGACATCCCTGTGACAAACAGAGCAGGAACTGCGTGCTGCTGGCAAAAGAGCAGAGAGGCCGCCACAGCTCTCTCCAAATGAAGGTGACTCTGACAGAAAAAGAAAAATGGGTCTAGCCCCAGCTAACCTCAGGCTTGGCTGGTCTGGTACATCAATGCCACATAATCTCTAAAAGAACAGAAACCACCAATACAGACAAATACCTATCTCCCTCTTTAATTCAGTAAATAACTGAAAATGTGAAAAGAGAGTAAAAATTAAAAAAATTCCAACCTGAATAATGAAATAACATATTTTTGTATGAAATTTTGGAAATTCTCTCATTAGTTAAAGAAGATTTTGTCTATTGATATGAGCAATAATTAAAAAGGAGAAAATCTGAAATCATAAAGGACAGAGAAAATAAAAAACCTTATTGTCAAGTTTCAAACAAATCTGTGAATTAGAATTCAAGACCTAAGCAATCCTTCCAGAACCTGGGCATAAAAATAAATAAAAGGGAGAGGGAGGGAATAAGAGCTGTGGAGAGTTAATCCAGGAGATCAGTTAGAGGGAGATAAATATGTAACATTAATATATTGGAGAAATTGAAAATATTTGATAAATTAACAACCTAGAAACTAAGTTGTTAAAAAACCAATCATACAAACTACTATAAAGACTAAATAAGAATATTTTTAAAAAGCAAACTGTACAAAATTACCAATCAGCTTCGAAAAATTTATATGTATTCAAAATTTACCACAGATTTGATAGACATTTAATTTGTTTTAAAATCCTTAGTATAGCCCTGGCCTGTGTGGCTCAATTGGTTGGGCATCGTCCCATGCACCAAAAAGTTGCTGCTTGGTTGCAGTCTTGGTCTCCAGTAGGGGATGTGTGGGAGGCAGCTGAAGGATGTTTCTCTTTTCTCTCTCTGTCTCTCTCTCTCCCTTACTATCTCTATATAAATCAATAAAAAATATTTTTTAAAAATCATTAGTATGTATCTGGTAATATATTTGAAATTTAGAGAGAAAAATATAAATTATAAACATACATATATAATAAATGTATGTATGTAGTCATTTTTGCAAAATAAGTTTAAAAACAAATAAAACAGCTTGCCTAAAATTACACATCTTTTAGGAAGCAGAGCATGAATTTGAAACTTCACAGCATCTAAAACAATATGGAAAGCTTCTCAATTTATTTTAAGAACTTTCATAATGTTGTTAGCAAACCTGACCAAAATAGCAAATGCACACATATACACACACACACACACCATGTAGATTAATTTCACTTAACATAGAGATGGAAAGAGCAAAAATGAAACACCAGAAAATTAGAGAGAAACCAAGATGGCGGCATTGGTGAACACCAGAATTGCTGCTGGGCACAACTATTTCAAAACCACAATGAAAAGAAAAAACAGACACCACCCAAACCCACAGGAAGGCTGGCTGAGTGGAAATTCTACAACTAGAAAGAGACTGAAACTCAGAGGAGGTGTGGAAATAAAGTGCAGAGGTACGGAGGTGCGCGCGAAGGGGCTCATGGAAAGGGCTGGCAGCATTTCGTACCGGAGGGAAGCACAAGCTCCCGATGGCTCTGAATTCCAGTTTCAGGTGAGTTTTTGGGGACTCAGAATCATACGGGGAGGAGCTGGACTGTCTGGCACCCGTCTGGTGCCGGGAGAAACGCCAGAGCTGCTTGAGACCTGGTGCCTCTTAGGGCAGGGCTGAGAATCAGCATAGCTGGTTGCTCCGCCCTGTAGACTCCCTGAGACCCTGCCCCACCCAAGCTGCACGCAGAGGCTTTTGCATATAAAAGGCTGGGAAGCCCCAGGCAAAAGCTAAAATAGCAATTCCTTGGAGATACAAGAGCCAGTGTACCCAGTGGTCAGAGTGG
Organism: Murina feae; assembly: GCA_004026665.1. Taxonomy (NCBI): domain Eukaryota; kingdom Metazoa; phylum Chordata; class Mammalia; order Chiroptera; family Vespertilionidae; genus Murina; species Murina feae. The sequence goes on along the minus strand of PVJC01016174.1, from coordinate 1,353 downwards.
GACCACCCAGTCTACAACTCCTCAGACTCATTGGGGACACACTCAGGGGGCAGACTCAGTGGGCACCAAAGCCCCACTGAAGCAAGTCTTGCTCCATAAGGGTGTCTCCAGCATAGAAGTTCTCCCACCATAGACACAACTGATTAAAGCCACTCTGTCAATGCAGGGAAGCAGCCAAAATGCAGAGACAAAGAAACAGGTCACAAATGACAGAAATGGAGGAAAGCAAATGACTGATATAGAGTTCAAAACCACAGTTATAAGGCTTTTCAAGAATATTTTAGAGACTGCTGATAAATTTAGTGAGACCCTCGAGCATATGAAAAAGGACCAGCTAGAAATTAAGCATACACTGACTGAAATAAAGAATAATATACAGAGATCCAACAGCAGACAAGAGGATCGCAAGAATCAAGTCAAAGATATGAAATATGAAGAAGCAAAACCCACCCAGCCGGAAAAGCCAAAAGAAGAAATAATCCAAAAATATGAAGATAGTGTAAGGAGTCTCTGGGACAACTTCAAGCGTACCAACATCAGAATTATAGACGTGCTAGAAGAAGAGAGAGAGCAAGATATAGAAAACCTATTTGAAGAAATAATGACAGAAAACTTCCCCTACCTGGTGAAAAAAATGGACTTACAAGTCCAGGAAGTGCAGAGAATCCCAAACAAAAAGAATCCAAGGAGGACCACACCAAGACACATCGTAATTAAAATGCCAAGGGCAAAAGACAAGGAGAAAATCTTAAAAGCAGCAAGAGAAAAACAGTCAGTTACCTACAAGGGGGCACTCATATGACTGTCAGCTGATTTCTCAACAGAAGCTTTGCAGGCCAGAAGGGAGTGGCAAGAAATATTCAAAGTGATGAATAGCAAGAACCTACAACCAAGATTACTTTACCCAGCAAAGCTATCATTCAGAATTGAAGGTCAGACAAAGAGCTTCACAGATAAGAAAAATCTAAAAGAGTTCATCACCACCCAACCAGTATTATATGAAATGCTGAAAGGTATTTTTTGAGAAGAGGAAGAAGAAAAAGTAAAGATAAAAATTATGAACAACAAATACGTATCTATCAACAAGTCATCCTAAAAATCAAGTGAATAAAAAAAGTCTGATCAACAGAATAAACTGGTGAATAGAATAGAGTCAGGGGCATAGAAAGGGAGTGGAATGACAATTCACAGGGGGAAAGGGGCTTGGGGGTGTGGGAAGACACTGGACAAAAATCGTACACCTATGGATGAGGACAGTGGGGGAGGGGGGATAAGGGCAGTGGATGGGGTGGGAACTGGGAGGAGGGGAGCTATGGGGGGAAAAAGAGAAACAACAGTAATAATATGAACAGT
>PVJC01016173.1:0-34064 GCA_004026665.1 Murina feae | reverse complement strand
AATCCAAATGCCCATGAATGAATGGATAAATAAAACATGATATTTCCATATAGTTGATTATTAGTCAATCATATAACAGAATGGAGAACATGGAATTAGATAGTGGTAGTGGTTGCAAAACTCAGTGAATATATTAAAAACACTGACTTGTACACTTTAATAAGGTGAGTATCATGCTATTTTAATTACATCTTTAAAAATTTTTTTAAATTTTTTTATTGGTTTAAAAGTGAATTACATCTTAATAAAATATAAGGTATGGGGCAGTTTCATGATTTTAATGTTGTACTCACCTAAATTATAGAGTGTATGAAGAAAGAATAGGAAACAAATTTGAAAATATAAATTGGGATCTATACTAATAAAATAATAATATGCTAATTAAGATAGATTGGACATCTTCCTGATGTCCTTCCAGACAAAGCTGCGGTGGCTGTGAGGACGGGAAGGGCAGGCAGCCACGGCAGCTGGCAGTGGCAGCAGCAGCAGGGTGATGGGGTGGCATCTTCCCCTGATCAGCCCGGTTGCCTCCCACAGAGGGAGGCCAGACTGCTCTGGAGCAGGCCTAAGCTATCAGTAGGACATCGCCTGAGGGCTCCCGGACTGTGAGAGGGGGCAGGCTGGGCTGAAGTACCCCACCTCCAGTGCACACATTTTCGTGCACTGGGCCTCTAATCAAATTATAAAGGGCTTCTATTAATGGGAACTTGGCAGTGGAGAACAATTTAAGGTTATTGGGAAAGTCAGTGATAGTGTTTCAGGAAATTTAGTCCAGCATCACTATCATCATCATCTCTAGCATCTTTCATAGGCTTTGTACTAGACAGTATTTTGAATCTTGAAATTTAGTTTTGTGTTAGGGAATATATGTGATTTTAGAAAAATCTCCCCCAAAAGACTTGATCATAGAAGCCTGGTAAATTGTGTTACATAAACCTGCATAACGGCATAACACATTATGGATATATATATAACTTTTTTTACAGGAAAGCAGGAAAAAAGAAATAGGAGATGAAAGCAAGATTTTTATCATGTTCACTAATACACATCCTCACTTTGGAAAATAGGAAAGGGAAAATATATTACTATATCAGTCCAAGTTTCAATAGGACATATCTATATATACAAAAGCCCAACCAGCCAACCGGCCAGTAGCTATGATGTGCACTGACCATCAAGGGGCAGATGTTCAACACAGGCACTGCTGAGCAATAGCAACTTTGCAGAGTGCCCTCTTGCACTCTAGGACCCCTCAGGGGATGTTGGACTGCTGGTTTTGGCCAGATCCCCAAAGGCCAGGCTGAGGGACCCCACCAGTGCATGAATCCATGCATCAGACCTCTAGTATTATAATAATTGGATGAGAGTTTTTAAGAACTGTGAAGAATCAGAGAGTTTGCCTTACTAGCAAGCTAACAAGTTGTCCTGCCACAGTTTCATAGATGCTGGTAGAAGACACAAGACTCTTGAGTCAGAGACAGAGGACTTTTTTAGTCTGTATTTTACTATAATCCATTTCTACTTTAGTAAAAGAGTTAACGATTTACAGAATTTTCAGAAGTATGATCAAAATAGTCTTTGGAAGCTCTAATAAATATAAAGTAAAATATTAATACAGAAGCTGTATGAAATCTGTTTCCCATGTTGATTTTTGAGTATATGCTACTGGACATTTGAAAAGCTTATAAAGTAGATATTGGCTTTTGGGATTGAAAACTATAAGCTAAAATAGAACATCCAGGAATTCAAAACAGATTACTTGAACTTACACAGAGCACTTAGCTTTCTCAATGCAGTCGTTCAGAAGGACAGGTTCAGTAAAATGTGTTAACTCTAAACTTACTGTTTACACCAGTCTTCTTTATCTAATACTAGAGGACCAGTGCACAAAAATTTGTGCACTCAGGGGTGGGGGGTCCCTCAGCCAAGCCTGTGCCCTCTCACAGTATGGGACCCCTTAGGGGATGTCCACCTGATGGCTTAGGCCCGCTCCCCAGGGGATCGAGCCTAAGCTGGCAGCCAGACATCACTCTGGCAGCCTGGGAGCCCTTGGGGAATGTCCACTTGCCAGCGGGGAACAGGCCTAAACTGCAGTCAGACATCCTTAGTGCTGCTGAGGAGGCAGCAGAGGCTCCCACCACCACTGCTGTACTGGCAGCCATCAGCCTGGCTTGTGGCTGAGCAGAGCTCCACCTGTGGAGTGCACTGACCACCAGGGACAGCTCCTGCATTGAGCATCTGCCCCCTCATGGTCAGTGTGTGTCATAGTGACCAGTCATTACCAGTCCTTTTGCTGTTAGGGTCAATTTGCATATTACCCTTTTATTATATAGGATAGAGGCCCGATGCATGGGTGAGAGCTGGCTGGTTTGCCCTGACGGGTGTCCCGGATCAGGGTAGGGATCCCGCTGGGGTGCCTGGCCAGCCTGGGTAAGGGGATGATGGCTGTTTGCAGGCTGGCCAAGCCTCCCACAGGGACCCTCACCCCATGAGGGTGGGGCCATCCTGGGTGACAGGCTGATGGCTGTTTGCAGGCTGGCCATGGCCCCCAGTGACCCAAGCTCCCAGCAAGGCTGACTGGAAGTAGGTATCTGGGGTTTGTTTATCTTCTATAATTGAAACTTTGTTGCCTGGAGCAAAGGCCACAGGCCGCCAAGGCAGGTGGGAAGCTTAGCTTCCTCTATCACCAGGGTAACCAAGCCTCCTGTTTGCTCTAGCTCCGTGGCTGCTGGCCGCCATCTTGGTTGGGTTAATTTGCATATAGTTGCTCTGATTGGCTGGTGGGCGTGGCTTGGGATGTAGCAGAGTGACACAATTAGCATATTACTCTTTTATTATATTAGATTAGATTCCATGGTGGGGAAACAATTTACAGTGAATGAGGAAACATTTAGCAGTGAATTCTCTTAGTGTTTTCTATATCTCCTGGGATCCATGTGGTTTAGTCAACACAAAACAATACTATTCTAAAGAAATTCCCTTGTTCTAGAAATCACACTAAGCCATCTTACCTGCATAACAGTTGTATTTTATTTCATGTAACCCTGATGTATTTCTACAAGTTGGGCAGCATGCTGAGTACTAGCATATGGGGGAAATGAGACTTTGGTTGGGTCTCCAGGATTTGAATTTGGAGATAGCAAGTTTTTCAAGTAATTTGAAAACCCTTTGTTTTGAAGGGATCAGTTACCAATTAGGTTGTGTGTTTCATACACAAGGAGAGATGATCTTTCTACGCTCCCTGGGCTCCCAAAGCCATTTGCTTCAACTATCTGACCTCCACTCAAGACTGTAGGTCTGGCCTAGGCTCTGTTTTCTCTAGTTTTCTAAATGCTGATCCATTCATTATTAAAGAGACTTGGCCTCTAGCATCAGATTACCACATTTCTTGTAAACCAGCTTAGTAGCCACAAAACCCAATTCATCTCTAGACACTGGGTTTTTTAGCGTAGTACTTCTATTTTTGTTTCTTGGTTAAAGAGCTTAAAATAAATCCATGGACCTATTTGGTTATCACCATGACTTTTAAAAGATCTGACCATATAACCTTTTGTCCTATCTTAGATATTTGCTGTGTGTGTATGTGTGTGTGTGTTTGTGTGTGTGTGTGTGTGTGTGTGTGTGTTGGTCTACTGAACTGTCTTTCTTGTTCTTAAGCAGAAATAGCAGAAGATTAAGAACTAGGATATGTTGTCTCTCCTTTCTTTTCTTAATCCCCCATGTATAACCCAGTGCAGTAAGATAATGCTTCTGAGAATGTACAATGGCTTTTTACGACGTGTGTGTCTGCTGGTGAGCTGAGACAGGCTCAGCTACAATATCTATCAGTTTGGAGAAACAAGTAGGGATTAAAGATAGAAGAGAATATTCATAACATATTCACTAGTTTATAGGGATGAAATAAGACAGAGAGGCTGGAAGCAACATTTCTTAAACTAAATAAGTCTTGGTGTAATTTGGTATATGGCAAGGGAAAAGGACAGCCTGCCCCCCTCACCCCCCTGAGGGAAACACACCATTGCTCTTGCTGCAAGACTACATAACTTGTCCTTTTTCTGTTTGTGCCTGAATTGTCTAGAGGCTTAAAACCATTTTTAATGCTTAGTTACAGTGACTATATTAATTTTAAAAAATGTAAAATCATTGTCATAATTTTTCCTTCTACTTTATTATAAACTAGAGGCCCAATGAACAAAATTTGTGCACTGGTGTAGGGTCCCTAGTGGCTGCTGGCCGTTGGCCAGGTCTTCCCTCCCTTTTCCCAGCCAGCCCTGCCCCCTGGTTGAACATGCTGATGAACCCCTGGTCAAGGAGACAATTTGCATACTATACTTTTATTATATAGGATGTGCATATATAGTTTGTATGATGGTTACATATGTGAGTGTATATAGTGTAAATCTATATATTTCTTCTAAAGTCATCTATAATTGTTTTTGGAAAGATGTGAGATATAAATACATGGTAAAGATCACACGAGGTGTGTAGATAGTTCCTTTTCTGTGCATAACCTTTAATTAGCATTTTCTTTAATTTCAAGTGAACACTAAAGCTCATTATGAAAGGAACATAGGAAGATGACACAAAAGGCAAATAAAAAAATAGGTCTTGAGAGAGCTGGTTGTGGTTCAGCAAGAGCATCCTTTGAACTTTCTTTTTAATTCCAGGGATTTTACTCAACTTGCAAAAATGTGCTTGAGATGTAGTGATCCCGAGACCCACCATCTGTTGGCAGAAAGTAAGAGGGCTGTGATTACAATCTAAGTTTCAGAGCCTGGGTGGTGGGCCTGACATTTGAGAAACCAAACAGGGCCAGCCTTTTTGTCTCTCTCTCCCCTCTCCCTCCCCCACTTCCTTCCTTAGGTCCCAAGTTCTCATGTTGCCAGCTAGACCTGTCAAATTGAGAAAGCACTGAAGCCTTTGACCCACTCTTCTCTAATCTGCCGACCAAAATATAACCTTCCTGTGTATGTTCCTCCAGATCTGTTAGGAGGTGGAACCCAATGTGATTAAAAAAAAAAAAGTTCACAGTAAATATTAAATAATAGAACTAATTTCCTTCTCAGACCACGTAGGAGCCCCACTGTAGTCAGCTTTCCATATCCTTTCAATGGCCTGTGTGTTCTCTGGATTTGGCTGTTGACATGTCAAATTAGCAATTAACCATCTCTTGCTCTCCCTGCCTTATGTCCTCACCTTCCTGCCTCTCACTGATCCCAGCCACCTGCAAGTAGCCTGGACTCCTGCCTTTTCTTTTTCTTTCCATGTTAAAACAAGGATTAAAGCTCTATTTGGCTAGAGTTGGTACGAAGGACTGGAAAGTAGTAGACAAACTCTTAATTGAGTTTCTACCCCCAGTACAAATAGAAAGATCGTCTGACTGGTGTGGCTTGCTGGTTGAATGTTGTTAACCTATGAGCCAGGAGAGGGCATATGCCCAGGTTGTGGGCTCAGTCCCCAGTAGGAGGCACGCAGGAGGCAGCTGATCAATGATTCTCTCTCATCATTAATATCTCTATCCCTCTTTCCCTCTTCCTTTCTCTCTTTGCTTTGATTTAAATACAAAAAAACAAAACAAAACAAAAAACACACACCTAAAAAAATAGTCTTCTTTAAAAAAAATAGAAAAATTGACATAACGTTTATGAGAGAAGAGTTATGTGTTTAGTTGTTTGGAACATTTTGTTTCAGAAATAAATATCCAGAAATAGAGCCACTTATGGTGTTTTCAAGAGCCTGTCTTCCTGCTATAAATGGGTAAGGTATGTTTGCTCACCTCAGGACAGAGGCTTTGATGCTTAGCATAAAAGAGGAACTAGTATTTGAGACATTCTGGACCCGGGGGAGTGGAGTTAGCTTTGGTCAGGTAATCCCTTTAGATCAGACCATAAAAGTCTGTAATATCTTTACAGAATGTTGGCTTGGCTGTGACCCACGTTTTGCCCTGCTGTTCCTGAAAAGGCTTTGTCATCACCTTTTGTCCTTTCCCAAGTCATTTAAAAATAGAGAAAAGAAAGAATAATGTGATCAGGAGCTCCAATAGTAATCAAAATAGCGATGTTTCATTATTCTTTGCCTTATATGTCTGAACTGTATCATAATAATTAAATGTTTGTTTAAAAACACTGAATAGAACAAATGGCCCTAGGGAATAAGTCCTACTTAGTCCTAAGATTCACTTGCAAAGATACTAATATGGTCTCAATTTGGTCATTTCCATTTTTTTCTGCTTTCCTACTCTTTACACAACACATGTGAGATTGTTCACATCTGACTAGTGGCTTCCCACCTTTCTGACATAAAGAAGAAAATGTATGTACTGTCACTTACTTAAAGGTCGGCAGCTTCCCTCTCTGCTGGTTGGGATGGAAGTGAACACAAACAAGTTTGATCAAAAAACTTAAGTGTATTGCTAATTATATTTACTTCAGAAGCACAGAAAGCTGTACATTTATTTAGCAGCTCAAAAAAGCCAGAGCAGTCGGCCAGCGTGGCCCAGTGGTTGAATGTCAACCTATGAACCAGGAAGTCATGGTTTGAGTCTCGGCCAGGGCACAAACCCAGGTTGTGGGCTCGATTCCCAGTGTGGGGTACACAGGAGGCAGCCAGTCAATGATTCTCTCTCATCATTGATGTTTCTATCTCTCCCTTCCTCTTCCTTCCTCTCTAAAATCAATAAAAAAAATATATTTTAAAAAGTTAAGCACAAAAGAAAGCCAGAGCAGACAGTGGATGGCAATTAGCATATTTTGAAAAGGATCTATAATAATAAAAGCATAATATGCTAATTAGACTGGTCATCTTTTCAGATGAAGCCCAGACAGCAGGGGTGGAGGCAGAGGCAGCAGCTGTGGAGGCGGAGGCGAGCCCCTTGCACAAATTTTGTGCATCAGGCCTCTAGTATTATATGCAGAAAGCACTGGCCAGGTGGCTTGGTTGGAGTGTCATCCCCTATACCAAAGAGCTAGTGGGTTAGATTCCCAATCAGAGCACATACCTAGATTTTGGGTTAAATCCCAGCTGGGGTGAGTAGAGGAAGCAACCAATCCATGTTTCTCTCTCATATTGATGATTCTCTCTCTCTTTCTCTTTCTCCTCCCTCTTTCTCTCTCTAAAAATGCAATAAAAGAGCATATCCTCAGATGAAGATTTTTAAAAAATTATGCAGAAAAAGATGATTTGCCTATAAATAAGATTGCAATTTATAACCACATGATCGATTGGAACCTCTTTCCTAAATATTTGAATGAGTTGGGGTCAGGACAGTGGAGTTGATAATGAAACTTTGTCTTTTAGACCCTCATGAGTGCTGGCTATCCCTACTAGGTATAAACCAAATAGCCTGGCTGACCAATCACTGTTCATATCCCAATCCATTGGTACATATTTAATAATTCTTGCTAAAAACAAAAACATTGGTTCTTCAGTGGTGGTGGGGAGGGAGAATGCCCGGAAAAAAAGGCCACATGCTAATGTCTTAATGGGAGCCAAGACCACCTCTGTGGCCGTGAGATCTTACTCTGCACGACTCCTGGAAACACCATTCGCATAGATTCCAAATGAATGACACAGCCTGTAGTTGTGCAATGTCTCAGCTCTAGTGGTAATCATTTATTTGCTGATTTGGAAATGTTTCCAGAAGTATCCCTTGTGAAGGGCAAAGGTCTACTGTGTATCTTATATACTTCACTATTAACCTTCTCATTTGTACTGAGTAACTACTGAATAACTATCTACTCAGTAAAGAAATGAGAGGAAAGCAACTTAAAAAAAACAATTTTATTGAAATATAATTCACCCATTTAAAATGTACAATTCAGTGGTTGTTAGTGTACTTATGGAGTAGGGCAACTATTACCGCAATCAATTTTTTTTAATCATTATTTTTTTATTACATAAAGTTTTACAAAGATTAGTCCAAATATCTCTTTTTTCTCCTACCCTTCCCCCAGCCTCCCCTACCCCTCAGTGTTTTGTGTCCATTGGTTATGCTTAAATGCTCACACAAAAGTCCCTTGGCTGATCTGTTACCTCCCCGCCCGCCCCCCAACATCCCTGCCCTTGTTGCTGTAATTTGACAGTCTGTTTGATGCTGCTCTGCCTCTATATCTATTTTTGTTCACCAGTTTATAATGGTTATTATTATCCATAGATGAGGGAGGACATGTGATATTTTTCTTTCATTGACTGGCTTATTTCACTTAGCATTATGATCTCCAGCTCCATCCATGCTGCTGCAAATGCTAAGAACTCCTTCCTTTTTACAGTAGCATAGTATTCCATTGTGTAGATGTACCACAGTTTTCTAATCCATTCATCTGCTGATGGGCACTTAGGCTGTTTCCATATTTTAGCTATGGTGAATTGTGCTGCTATGAACATAGGGATGCATATGTCCTTTCTGATTGGTGTTTCTGGTTTCTTAGGATATATTCCCAGAAGTGAGATCACAGGGTCAAAAAGGAGATCCATTTTTAATTTTTTGAGGAAACTTCATACTTTTCTCCACAGTGGCTGCACCAGTCTGCATTCCCACCAGCAGTGCACGAGGGTTCCTTTTTCTCCGCATCCTCTCCAGCACTTGTCATTGGTTGATTTGCTGATGATAGCCATTCTGACAGGTGTGAGGTGGTATCTCATTGTTATTTTGATTTGCATCTCTCGGATGATTAGTGACTTTGAGCATGTTTTTATAAGTCTCTTGGCTTCACCGCAATCAATTTTAAAACATTTCATCACTTTCCCCCCAAAACCTCATACCTATTATCAGTCACTCCTGATCCCTTCTTTCCAGAGCTCCTGGAAACCACTAATCTACATCCTGTCCCTATAGATTTGCCTACTCTGGACATTTCATATAAATGGAATCAGACATTGTGTGGCCTTTTGTGATTTTTGTTTTTCACTTTCATCCATGATTTAGCATGGATCAGTACTTCATTTCTTTTTATTACCAAATTACATTCCAGTATATGGATATGCCACATTTTATGTATCCATTCATCCATTAGGGGATATCTGAGTTATTTCCACTTTTTGGCTATCATGAATAATGTTGTTATGATCATTCATACACAAGTTGCTTATGTGAACATATATTTTCAGTTCTCTTGGTTATACACATTAAAGTAGAATTGCTGGGTTGAAAGGCCATTTTTAATTTAGAAATCTCTCCATTAGTAACTCTTATATTAAAGGTCATCTTATTGATGGTGTGTATCTAGCTTGGCTGGTACTTCTTGGTCCTGCACCAACCTTCCAGCCCCCACTCCTAACCATGTCGTGAATCACAGAACATTGAATTGTACTAAATGTTTACTCTCTTCTAATGAGGTCATACTTACATTGAATTCACTCTGATTTATTATTTTGCTACTGAACTTGGAACACAGATGGTATTCACTAAGAATTGGAACTGTAGAGTGAGAACAGAGATTCGCTGTTTCCATTAGTCAACTTCCAAAGGATGGATAGAGCCAACTTCAGATTATTCGAAGGCCTTTGCTCTCTTAGTTCTTTGCCATCCTTCTTTCTTTTGGCCCTTTTGCTTTCCATTAATGCCACTTAGTGAGCTAAAAGATCTGGAACACATAATTCAGCCACTGTTTTTTTTATCTAAAGAGGTGTAAAGAACTTTTAATATGTGTGTCATCATGTTTTTTCTGTGCCTTATAAGTTGTGTTTATCCTGAAACTAGGGAGAAGTTGCAGTTTACTTCTTTGAACCTATTCTTAGGTTCTATAATGTGTTGTTAGAGGTATTATTAAGGATGGTAAAAAGAACTTACAGTATTGAAGGCAAATTGTTTAAGTGTATAAATTATAATAATTTATTTTTAAAAGGAGGCCACTGAGTGAGAATGAGGACCACCAGAAAGATTTTTTAAAATTGACCATATTTTTATCATAAGAGTAACTTTCTATGTAAGTACTCAGGCTATGGTTTTGCACAGTGAACATTACTTTAGAATTGAGATCTCAGGATTAATGGATTTGTCAAAAGTCTGATTTTTAGTGAGCCAAAGCCATTTGAATTGTGCAGACATTAACCATTTTCTTAGTGGCATGTATATTTGAGTAGGAGGTTATAAAGAGTAGGCAGTGAGAGGCATGCTGTTTGACTTTTAAAGAGAACATTGTTCATTGGAGAAGAATAAAATATGGACTCCCCTGTAAGCAGAGCAATTTTCATTTTTATTGTCCAGGTTTCTTAAGAACCTGATAAAGCATTAGCCTGGCCAGATTTCTCAAGGCCCTGATAAAGCATTAGCCCTACCGTATCCAGCATCTCCCATTTATCCTTCTTGGACTCCTTTTCCACAGAAGGAAATTGGTTGATTCATAGTCTGGCCCGGGGCTTTGAATAGAGAGCTTAGGGAGAATGTTTAGGATGTGTTCCAGCAAGCCAGCAAGACTGTTGACAGGTGGCCAAGCCAAGGGAAAGAATATTAGTAGTAACAACAGCTTACACTTACATAGCTCTTAATCATATGTCAGGCAATGCCATAAGCACACTGCATGTATCCATCTGTGTGATTCTCACAGCAGTCCTATGAGGTCAACCAATTTTTATTAATTAGCTGAGGGATTTTTATTAATTTAGCTGAGGGATCTCAGGCACAAATAAGTTAAGAGACTTGCTAAAGGTCACACAGCCATGATTTGAACTCAGGTGGTCTAGCTCCAGCGTCAGTACGCCTAACCACCGTGTTCCTGTGCAGAAATTCCCATGCCCACCTCTGGGCAGAGCTCTGGAGGGAGGAGGGAGAGCAGGACTCAGCTCCCTGCCAGCACTTTCCCAGCATGGACTGCTGAACTGAGGCATCGTCTTAGCCCTTCACTGCTTGGATACTCTCAAAGGGCAAAGGAAGCATCCATTATGTGTAATTCTTTTGTGGCTAGAGGCTTTCAACAGGGAATAGGTCTTGCTTATCTTCTGATATATCTTTTATTGTTATTTTTTAAACAGAATGAATGCTCTATAATACAACTAGAGGCCCAGTGCATGTCAGTGGGGTCCTTTGGCCTGGCCTGCACCCTCTCACAATCCGGGACCCCTCAGGAGATGTCAGAGAGCCAGTTTCAGCCCGATCCCCACAGGCCAGGCTGAAGGACCCCACCAGTGTACAAATGCATGCACTGGGCCTGTAGTGTGCATAAAACTCTTTGGTTAATCTCTTTCTGCCCTCCCCCCTCCCGCCTTCTTTCTGAGGTTCATCAGTCTGTTCCATGTTTCCATGCCTGTGCATTGAGCATCTGCCCCCTGATGGTCAGTGCATGTCATAGCTAATGGTCTAACGATCGAACGGTCACTTAGGCTTTTCTATACATAGATATTGACTTTTATTATAGCTGGTTTGTGCCAACTGGCTAAGAATCAAATTAAGAAGAATCAAAATTTGAAGATGAGAAAGCTAAGTCTCAAGACCATAGCAAAGGGAGAGGAATGTGGTTTGTGCGTCCATTTAATCCCTGGTGTGACCTTTAACCTCCAGCACTTAACGTTTACAGACACCATCTAACTGTAGCACAAGGAAACAAAGAGCCAGATGGCTTTTCATCTCTGCTTTTTGAAGTTGTGCAGATGTCAGTTGGAGATAAATAAATACTGTTATCAGCTTCTGGAAGCAGAATGTGCTTTCAAAGAGTGAGTCAAGACATGAGCCAGGGTTTGTGGCCTCAGAGCAAATGAAGGTCTTCCTGAGGACACAGTGGGGTTTTAGAATGTTGGAGAACGCTTCTTGGAAGAATGAGCATGGCTCAAAATGTGGCTCCCCTCAGGTCTCTCCTTAGGTAGAGAGAGACAAAGAGTCCATTTGTAAAATGGATATTGCATGGTGGATTAAGGTAAACTCAGCCAATGAAATAAGTAGAAATTTATTTCAGCAACTGAAATAAGCTCCTTGAGGGCAGGCACCATGTATATATTACACACCCATTCATCCTAATACATAGTGGAGTGCCTGCTCCTTAAAAACAAGAATAACAGAAAAAATCATAATTACCGTTTATTGACCCCATGTGTGTTATGTATCATTATCCCCTCTGTGCCGAACCTGCACAGCCAAGGATGACCCTGAGTGAGGGCAGCTGAAAGGATTGAGAAAAAACAGACGAGAGAATGAAAGCTGGGTCTCAGTGGGGCGCTGCCCCTCTGATGGACAGTGCCAGTGCCCACAAGCCGTGTCTTTATTTTAATAAAGATGCCACGAGGCAAGGTAAGGGCATGATCAAGATGCTTACAACAGTCTCGTGGGTTTCAATGCTACTCAACTACCTGCACCTGAACTCTATCACTCAGGCACGTGGGGCCACGTGTTTGGACCATAGGTTCAAGCTCACAACTAGAGCTGTTGGTTGTAATTGTGCTGGGAAGGCTCTGCCCTCCAAGCTGGAACTGGCACGTGGCAATGAGAGGACTGTGCCCTCTCATCAGTCCAAGGCTTGAACCTGTCCAACACTGTAGCCGCACCCCACACCCCTTCATTTCATAAATGAATAAACTGAGTCTTGGAGAGTTAAGTCAGTAGCCAAATATCACACAAGTCATTTAACTACTAACTCTGCTTTCTTACCCACAGCAGCCTATTGTGGCCGACCTTACAAATTAGGCTAAGAGTTTGTGTGTGTGTGTGTGTGTGTGTGTGTTTTAATATATCTTTATTGATTTTAAAGAGGAAGGGAGAGGGAGAGAGAGATAGAAACATTGATGATGAGAAAGAATCATTGATCGGCTGCCTCCTGCACACCCCCTACTGGGGATCGAGCCCGCAACCTGGGCATATACCCTTGGCTGGAATTGAACCTGGGACCCTTCAGTCCGCAGGCCGATGCTCTAGCCACTGAGCCAAACTGGCTAGGGCTAGGCTAAGCATTTTGAAATATCTTCTTTGAAAGTTTTCTGAATTGCAAACTTGGAAAAGTGGTATCTGGGATGAAGGCAAGGTGGTTTGGTGGCCTTTGCAGCTTAGTCTGGCTGTGAAGTGGTAAGGGTCTGAATCAATATTCTAGGGAGAACCAAGAGGAGAGGAGAGATCCAAGACTCCCTGAGGAGGGGTGAATGATTTTGAGATGTGAGTACCGATGGATTATGGGAATGAGGGAAAGGAAGGCGTCTGAGGAACCTGAGGTGTCCAGGAAAGGGACAGAAGGGTTTCTGGCAGCATGAGTAGAAATAGGGGATCAAGAGAAAGAGCCAGTTTAGAAAAACTTTTCGGCATGTGGCGATGGCAGGGCGCCGATAGACAGTAAATACCACTTAGTGGGAAGTGTGGCAGCTTTTTCCTTGCGTCTCACTACATAGGAGAGGAAAATCCTGGATTCTGACTTTCCTAGACTCCTTTGCATGTGTCTCCTTTGTGTCTCTGGTGATGACACACAGTGGATACCTGCTGGGGTTTTTTAGGGAAGATGTTTCTCTCTGATAATAACAATTCTAGCAAGAAAAATTCTTTCTGCTTTGGTTTTCAAATGCAGGTTTCTCCCACAGGGAGCTGGGGCAGCCATCTTCCAGTCTCGAGGCATAGGCCAAGAAATAGGTGGGAAGCTGACTTACAGCCCTGCCATGGGGGAGCTCCTGAAACCACATAGGGACGATCCAGCTCTTGACTTGTGAAAAAAACCCAAAAACAAACAAAAAAGACCCCCCACAAACTCCCATTGTTCAAGCCATTTTTAGACGGATATTTTGTTATTTATAGCCGGAGCATCCAAATTGTTGTCCACTTTATGTATGTCCCAGGCTATCTTGAGATCCAAGGTTGGCTATATTTTCTCATCTAGACATAATTTTTGGAAAATCACCATAAGGGGAGGGATCATTGGAATTGTCCAGTGAAGCCTGCAACATAGTAGGAGTCCTTACAAAAGGAGAATGCCATTCGGATGCCATTTCTAGAGAATGAGGGCTCTTCAACAAAAGACTCTAAAGGTTAAACAGCCTGACTTAGGCCTTAGGCCCAGTTGGCTGCTAGGTGAGAGTCCCTGGGAGTTTGCAAGGTTGCATTTTCTTCTTTCAGAGCTGCTGTTCTTTCATTTGCTCCTCCCACCTTCCTTGCATTTGCTGGGGTCTGCTGGCAGGGAGGCACGGTTAGCCCAGTGACGGATGTGCACTAACAAGAATTAGCCTGCTTTGTGGCACTTCTGAATTGCAGCAAGCATGCGTTCTGGCATCCTGATGGTCTGAATGACTGATGGATTGAAAAGCAATTGATTGCAGAATTTCCAAATGAGATTCAAAAGGTACAAGTTAGATTTCACAAAAGCCAACACTATTTTTCACTCTCCAATTCTTCATTTCGCCCTTTTAAAGTTTACAGAATTAATTTAGAATTCAGTACTCACTTCACCATCTGGCTCCTGAAATTTTATCTGTTATATATAAAATTTAAATTTATTTATTGGTTTTAGGGATGGGGAGGGGGAGAGGGTGGGAGAGGAGGAGGGAGGAGAGGGAGAGGAGAAGGGAGGATGGGAGAAACATTGACTCCTATGCACCCTGACCAAGAACAAACCCGAAACTCAGGTATGTGTCCTGACTGGGATTCAAACAGGCAACCTTTAGGTGCACAGGAGGACATCCAACCAGGTGAGCCACTCGCCAGCGGGGCAGATTCCTGAGCTCTACATGCAGGGCAGGGTTGGGTGTGAGGTTTCTCTACACTCTTCTCTGAGAGAATGTACCTGAAGACAAGTGAAAATCTTGCTTGAGGTACAATCTCAACAAAATCTATTTCTGATGGTGGGATTCTGGGTGGAGATGCCAGGTAAAATACACAACTCCTAACTAAATTTCAATTTCAGGTAAATAAGAATTTTATTTTTTACTAGGGGCCCGGTGCACAATGCACTCGGGGGGGGTCCCTTTAGCACGGCCTGTGCCCTCTTGCAGTCTGGGACCCCTCAGGGGATGTCCACCTGCTGGCGTGCCTTGCCAGCCTGGGTGAGGGGCCGATGGCTGTTTGTAGGCTGGCAAAGCCCCCCAGTGGGGACCCTCACCCCATGGGGATGTGGCCAGCCTAAGTGAGGGGCTGAGGGCCATTTTCAGGCTGGCCACAGCCCCTTCAGGGTTTGGGTCCCTACTGGGGTGCCTGGGCAGCCTGGGTGAGGGGCTGAGGGCTGTTTGCAGTCTGGCCACAGCTCCCATTGACCCAAGGTCCTGGTGAGGCTGGCTGGAAGCAGGTTTCTGGGGTTTATTTATCTTCTATAATTGAAATGTTGTTACCTTGAGTGGAGGCCTCAGCCTGCCTGGGCAGGCAAGCAAGCCTCCTTTTGCTTCAGCTCTGTGGCTTCTATAATTGAAACTTTGTTGCTTTGAGCCGGCTGAGGCAGGCAGTTTCCTCCAAACAGAAGCCTCCTGTTTGCTCTAGCTCCATGGCTGCCGGCCACCATCTTGGCTGGGTTAATTTGCATACAGTCGCTCTGATTGGCTGGTGGGCGTGGCTTGGGTATTTCAGAGTGGTGGTTAATTTGCATATCACTCTTTTATTAGATTAGATTATAAGTATGTCCCAAATATTGCTTGGGGTGTGCTTATATTAAAAAGAAACTATTCAACTCTCAGCAAAGTGGGAATAGAATGATGATACATCAACATAATAAAAGCCATATATGACAAACCCACAGCCAATATCATACTCAATGGGTAAAACTAAAACCATTACCCCTTAGAACAGGAACAAGACAGGGATGCCCAATCTCACCACTCCTGTTCCACATAGTACTGGAAGTATTAGCCATTGTGATTAGACAAGAAGAAAAAATAAAAGGCATCCAAATTGGAAAAGAAGAAGTAAAACTGCCCTTATTCATAGATAGCATGATATTGTACATAAAAAACACTAAAGACTCCATAAAAAAACTATTAGACTTAATAAATGAATTCAGCAATGTAGCAGGATACAAAATTAATGCCGTAGTATGGCATTTCTATACACAAATAGTGAACTTAAAGAGACTAAAAAAAGCAATCCCATTTACCATCACACCAAAAAAATTAAGATATCTAGGAATAAACTTAACTAAGGAGGTAAAAGACCTCTATTCAGATAACTACAGGACATTGAAAAAAGAGATAGAAAAAGACATAAACAGATGGAAGAACATAATATGTTCATGGATTGGTAGAATCAACATCATTAAAATGTCCATACTACCCAAAGCAATCTATAAATTCAACGCACTCCCCATTAAATGGCATATTTCACAGTCCTAGAATGAACTCTCCAAAAATTCATCTGGAATAAAAAAAGACCTCAAATAGCTGTAGCAATCCTGAGAAAGAAGAACAAAGTAGGTGGGATCGCAATACCAGATATCAAGCTGTATTACAAAGCCACTGTTCTTAAAACAGCTTGGTACTGGCACAGGAACAGACATATAGATCAATGGAATAGAATAGAAAACCCAGAAATCAACCCAAACCAATATGTTCAATTAATATTTGACAAAGGAGGCAAGAGCATACAATGGAGTCAAGACAGTCTCTTCAATAAATAGTGTTGGGAAAACTGGACAGATACAAAAAAAACGAAACTAGACCACCAACTTACACCATACACAAAAATAAACTCAAAATGGATAAAGTACTTAAACATAAGATGGGAACTATAAAAATACTAGAGGAATCCAAAGGCAACAAAATCTCAGACATATGCCGAAGCAATTTCGTCACCAATATAGCTCCTAGGGCATTGGAAATTAAAGAGAGAGAGAAAAAAAATGGGACTATATCAAAATAAAAAGCTTTTGCACAGCAAAAGAAACCATCAACAAAACAACAAGAAAGCCCACTGTATATTTGCCAATGTTATCACCGATAAAGATTTAACCTCCAACATTTATAGGGACTCATACAACTTAACAAAAGGAAGATAAACAATCCAATCAAAAAGTGGGCAAAGGACCTAATTAGACACTTTTGAAAAGAGGACATTCAGAAAGCCAAGAGGCATATAAAAACATGCTCAAAGTCACTAATCATCCGAGAGATGCAAATCAAAACAACAATGAGATATCATCTCACACCTGTAAGAATGGCTATCATCAACAAATCAACAAACAACAAGTGCTGGAGAGGATGCGGAGAAAAAGGAACACTCGTGCACTGCTGGTGGGAATGCAGACTGGTGCAGCCACTATGGAAGACAGTATGGTGTTTCCTCAAAAAGTTAATAATGGAACTCCCAGGAAACCAAGATGGTGGCATAGGTGAACACCGGAATTGCTGCTGGGCACAAGTATTACAAAACCACAACGAAAAGAAAAAACGGACACCACCGAGACCCACAGGAAGGCTGGCTGAGTGGAAATTCTACAACTAGAAAGAGACTGAGACTCAGAGGAGGTGCGGAAATAAAGTGCAGAGGTACGGAGGTGAGCACAAAGGGGCTCACAGAAAGGGCTGGTAGCATTTCGTACCAGAGGGAGGCACAAGTTCCTGATGGCTCTGAACTCCAGTTTCTGGGGAATCAGAATCATACAGGGAGCAGCTGGACTGTCTGGCACCTGTCTGGTGCTGGGAGAAACTCCAGAGTGGCTTGAGACCTGGTGCCTCTTAGGGCAGGGCTGAGAATTGGCCATAGCTGGTTGCTCCACCCTGTAGACTCCCCGAGACCCTGCCCCACTGAAGCTGCAGTGCAGAGGCTTTTGCATCTGAAAGGCTGGGAAACCCCAGGCAGAAGCTAAAATAGCACCTTCTTGGAGTTCCAAGAGACTGTGTACCCAATGGTCAGAGTGGGACCACCCAGTCTACAACTCCTCAGACTCATAAGGGATGCACTCAGGGGGCAGACTTAGTGGGCATCAAAGCCCCACTGAAGCAAGTCTTGCCCCATAAGGGTGTCTCCAGCATAGAAGTTCTCCCACCATAGAAACAGCTGATTAAAGCCACTCTGTCAATGCAGAGAAGCAGCCAAAATGTGGAGACAAAGAAACAGGTCACAAATGACAGAAATGGAAGAAAGCAAATGACTGGATATAGAGTTCAAAACCATGGTTATAGGCTTTTCAAGAATACTCTAGAGATTGCCAATAGATTTAGTGAGACCTTCAAGCATATGAAAAAGGATCAGCTAGAAATTAAGCATACACTGACTGAAATAAAGAATAATATACAGAGATCCAATAGCAGACTAGAGGATCACAAGAATCAAGTCAAAGATATAAAATATGAAGAAGCAAAACCCACCCAGCTGGAAAAGCCAAGAGAAAAAAGAATCTAAAAATATGAAGATAGTGTAAGGGGTCTCTGGGACAACTTCAAGCATACCAACATCAGAATTACAGGGGTGCCAGAAGAAGAGAGAGAGCAAGATATAGAAAACCTATTTGAAGAAATAATGACAGAAAACTTCCCCTACTTGGTGAAAGAAATGGACTTACAAGTCCAGGAAGCTCAGAGAATCCCAAACAAAAGGAACCCAAGGAGGGCCACACCAAGACACATCATAATTAAAATACCAAGGGCAAAAGACAAGGAGAAAATCTTAAAAGCAGCAAGAGCAAAGCAGTCAGTTACCTACAAGGGGCACCCATACAACTGTCAGCTGATTTCTCAACAGAAACTTTGCAGGCCAGAAGGGAATGGCAAGAAATATTCAAAGTGATGAATAGCCAGAACCTACAACCAAGATTACTTTACCCAGCAAAGCTATCATTCAGAATTGAAGGTCAGACAAAGAGCTTCACAGATAAGAAAAAACTAAAAGAGTTCATCACCACCCAACCAGTATTATATGAAATGCTGAAAGGTATCCTTTGAGAAGAGGAAGAAGAAGAAAAAGTAAGATAAAAATTATGAACAACAAATACATATCTATCAACAAGTGAACTTAAAAATCAAGTGAATAAAAAAAGTCTGATGAACAGAATAAACTGGTGAATAGAATAGAGTCAGGGGCATAGAAAGGGAGTGGAATGACAATTCACAGGGGGAAAGGGGTTTGGGGGTGTGGAAAGAGACTGGACAAAAATCGTATACCTATGGATGAGGACAGTGGTGGGGGATAAGGACAGTGGATGGGGTGGGAACTGGGAGGAGGGGAGCTATGTGGGGAAAAAGGGAAATAACTATAATAATATGAACAATAAAGATTAAAAATAAATGGAACTCCCATTTGACCCAGTGATCCCACTTCTAGGAATATATCTCAAGAAACCAGAAACACCAATTAGAAAGGATATATGCATCCCTATATTCATAGCAGCACAATTTACCATAGCTAAGATTTGGAAACAGCCTAAGTGCCCATCAGCAGATGAATGGATTAGAAAATTGTGGTACATCTATACAATGGAATACTATACTTCTATAAAAAAGAAGAAATCTTACCATTTGCAACAGCATGGATGAAACTGGAGAGCATTATGCTAAGTGAAATAAGCCAGTCAATGAAAGAAAAATACCGCATGTCCTCACTCATTTATGGATAATAAAGACCATTATAAACTGATAAACAAAAATAGATACAGAAACAGAGCAGCATCTAACAGACTGTCAAACTACAGCAGGAAGGACGGGGAAGGTTAGAGGAGGGGGGGTAAGAGATCAACCAAAGGACTTGTATGCATGCATATAAGCATAACCAGTGGACACAAAACACTGGGGAGTAGGGGAGGCTGAGGAAGGTCAAGGGGAAAAAAAGGAAACATATGTACTACTCTTTGTAATATTTTAAGCAGTAAAACAAAATAAAAAACAACAACTATTCATTAGCTATTTGAAAATCAAATTTAACTGGGACTTTTGTATTTGCTAAATCCAGCAATCCTAGTTTTAAGGGAGTAATTGATCATAATGGCATCAGCCTAAGTTGCTTGAGAGAGGGTAAAAGAAGAGCTGCTGGAGGGTCTCTGGGTTTGACAGATCTGATGTCCCAGCTGGGGGCTGTGTGGATTCAGCCAAGGGTGAGGGGGTGAAAAATCTGAGATCTAGATCAGAAAGTGGGTGAGAAGAGAGCCCTCCCTCCCCTCTTATTCTTCACTTCCCCTTAACATCTCTTCCACCCCCTTTTCCTTGTCACCCCTAATTGGCTTGAACATAACATGAAAATATTGATGGTTTCCTATAGGCTGTAGTTATGACATCCTTGTTCTGAATTTTTAAATAAGTGGGTTGACCCCGGCTTATTTTTCTCACTCTTCATGCTCACTGCCCCTCCCAGATTAAATTGATTTCTGCTGGTGTGTGCTCTAGATTGATCCGTCCCCCCACTTCTGGATTAGCCATTTCTCAATTAAAAAAAACACGATTGCCACATTTCTAGCCCTTTTGAAATTTTATTTATGCTCATCATTCAGTTATTTGTCCATTCTTCACCCACATAGGATGTCTTTAAGGAAGTAAAAAGCAGGAGACTTTACAGCAGAGAGAGGGACACAACTGCACGTGGGCGTTCGCCTGGAATGTTGGCTGGCTGCCTGTAGTACTTCAGAGGTAGAATCAATATTGTGTACTGCTAGGTCTGTTCCCGTTTGTCAAACAATATCACTTAACACCTCTGGGTTGGGCAACCGAGCTTTCCCATTAAGTAGGAAGACTGCCGAGCTGGAGGAATGGAGGAGGCCTCTCCCAGATGGTAAGCATTTCAGGGCACAAGACCCTTATGTTAAAAGTAGCAAGAGAATGACTGGGGGAAAAGACAGAACATGCTGATACTGACACACACGCGATACAAGACGCAGCGGAGGTAGGTCTCTGATAAGGGGATGGTCTTCTCCCACCCCCACCCCCCAAATGTTGGCAACTCAAGAGCAGGCACAAACTGGGTTTTAGTTATTCATCTGGAGATTGAGAATCGGGTGGGGCTGTCTGGTGCCCTCTCTGTGGTGCTCTCAGTGGTCCTTGGGCTGTAGACTTTGGTGCCCAATGTGCCAGGTTTAGAATTTGGCAAATGGAGATCATAGGTCAAGGTCAGTTCTAAAGGTGCTCCCTTAATTGGTCAGCTATCCCATCTTATTCAAAGGGGAAAGCTCTTTTTTAAAACAAAAATTCTTACCTACTTGACCTGAAATTCCTGCTAAATAAGCCACTAATGAGCCCCAAACATTGATTCAGAAGCTTTCTTTTCTGTGGCCTCCATCATCGTGGAGCTTCTAAAATAAATTGGACTGCTGATTAGACTACAGTGTAATGAGCGCTGAAGAAATCATTCACATTAGACTGAGAGGTGCTGAGGTGGGGAAGACTGTAGATGCAGTGAGGTTGTGGGCTTGAAAGTTGTAAGAGCTACTGTCGGTGCCATGCTCAAGTCCTCTTGACTGGACTGGTGGGTGACCCCAACCCTGACTGCTGTGAGTATTGACTATACGGCTCCCAGTGCCCTCCGCTGAAAGGTTAATGACTAATTGATAAGAGAGTCCAAAAATCTGGCCTCCTTGCTTCAAAGTGGACAACTCTGAGGTGCTACTCATGATTCAGAGATCCTGTGGGATCAGAACTGTTTTGTTCCGCTAAACGGTGAGGCGCGGGAAACTTGTAAACAAGGGCGCCAACACATATTTTGCAAAGTAAATAAATAGAGACCTCTTTTTAAACTAAAACACTGAAAGTTTCATAGAAAAATATCAAATAGATCGAAAGATATGAATATTTTACGGAAAGTCTAATTTTGGCGAGAAAATGTCAAAAAGCCCTGCGCTACGACGCAATTTAGCGGGAACATGCCCGATTACAAAGTGTTAACTTCTATGCCTTCCTGCCTCCCTCACTTCCTTACCAGTTTCTCCTGAGAACACCTCTCGGGAAACCCCTTATACATGCATCCCTGTCTCTGGCTCTATTTCTAAGAAACCCCATCTGATGGTAGAGGAGCAGGAAGTTGATGTGGTTCTGATGCTGTGATTCTTGTTTCTCTGACGTGGAAGACAGTAGACAAGGTGGTTGAAAAATTGATGAACGTCTGATGTGGCTAATGTGAGGAACAGGAGCAGTGATGATTGTCAACTTAGGCGAGAGACTATGTTTTTGTGGCACAAATCTCTACTGTGGTATCATTTTCTTCAGCACTCTGCAGCCTAGATATAAAAACAGAAGTAGATAGTGCTGACAGATGGAGCCATAGGAAGACAAGAGACCAAGCATGATGAGAAAGGACTTGAAGATAGGAAGGAACAAGTAGTTTGGGAGATAATGGAGGTGTCAATGGGCCAAAGATATTGTTAAAATCAAAGAATATGTGTGAAGACCGCAATACAGAACACTGGGCTAGAAGGGTGTGTTCAGAGTTTGGAGTGTAAGAATTTAAGATTTGAGGGTGAGAGCATTTCTGCAGAATGACAGAGGTCCCGGGTATGCCGTGCACTGGTGTCTGAATCAAGTGGAGGGGAAGTCTCGGAGTGAAAGCAATGTTAGGGCCATCCTCACGGGCGTTGTCAGCACCGAGGATGGTGGTGACCTGAGAAATCCCGTGCAGCTCTGACCTGCTCCAAACCCCCGATGCCATCACTTCTTGTATCTGAGACTTTGTGCAGTTGTGTCCCTAAAGGCATTGGGCACAAAAGATTGGAGGCACATAATCTCCTAGTGAGACCCCTTTTCTTGGTGATGTATAACCCAAACTATTTCTTAACAACTTAAATAATGTCCATCTTTCAGTTTTCATGGTGTCACCTCGTTCTCTTGGACTAGTTGAATTTCCTGTTATTTCTCTCAGTCAGAACTCTTATTTAATCTCTCTCTCTCTCTCTCTCTCTCTCTCTCTCTCTCTCTCTCTCTCTCTTTCTCGCTCTCTCTTTCTCTCGTATTTCCACTTGCTATTTTTAAAAAAATATATTTTGTTGATTTTTTACAGAAAGGAAGGGAGAGGGATAGAGAGTTAGAAACATTGACGAGAGAGAAACATCAATCAGCAGCCTCCTGCATACCTCCTACTGGGGATGTGCCTGCAACCAAGGTACATGCCCTTGACCAGAATCGAACCTGGGACCTTTCAGTCCGCAGGCTGAGGCTTTATCCACTGAGCTAAACCAGTTGGGGCTCCACTTGCTATTTTTATCTGATGGGGGTAGCTTGTGCAATTTACCTGCTGTTTGCCTACTTTACTTGAATTAGACTGAGGCTCAGGTAGATAGACAGCTCAAGGAAGATAGATAGATAGATAGATAGATAGATAGATAGATAGATAGATAGATAGATAGATGATAGATAAAGGAGAGGACAAGGGAGAGATCTTCCTCTCTTAGGCAGTATATAAGGACTGGTTTACTTTTTCTTTCTTTGTGAATTATATAGAGTTCATAAATTGCATAGTTGAATTGATGTTACCTTAATTCCACCCCTTAATCATCAAATATATTCTAGTTTAACAAAATAGTAAGTGGGTTTCAGCTTATCTCCCAGAGGCAGTGGGAATGCTATGGAGATTTGGGGCTGGGACAGTGAATGAGAGGCGTGTGTGCTGAATAATGAGAGTAGCTAACAAAACTGAACTTTGCCCTTTGGGTATGGGAATACTCAGTAATGCTCAGTAAAGCCTGGATCTTTGCTTTTGTGTTCTGGTTTTATGCAAACACAGATTACACTCTTGTTGACTTCACTGTAACCTATGAAACTGGAGAAGGGGAAACTGGAGCCCCATAGAAGGCAGTTTCACCAAACCTGCCTCTTGCATTTGTGGGATAGAAACTGAGAGCACCTGTGTTTTCCAAGCGATTTTATGAAGGAAGTGTCCTCAGCAGTAATCAGCACAAGCAACACGCTGTGGACAGAAAAAGCTACTTCTTTAAAATCACACATTTTAGAACTGGAGGCGATCTAAGAAAGCATCCAATCCTCCTTCGTTGTACAAATGAAGAAAGGAAGTGAAGCCCAGAATTACCTGTTCACAGGGTTGTCAGTCGGCACTGACTGGAGGGGGTGGAGGGGGAGCCCCATGGCACTCTGGCACCATAGACGCAGCGTAAGCTTCATGGAGGCCTGAGTGGGAATCGGAGCTCTGCCACTTACTAGCTACAAATTACATTTTCTCTTTGAGCCTTACTTCCCTCGTGTGTCCCTCGCTTGCAGGCTGGTTGTGAGGCTTTCACAACATAGTGGGTAAAGTCCTTGCGCAGAGTGGATGCTCCTTAACGAGTCATCTTGATTAGTTCCCTTTTGCTGCCAGAAAGACCATCTCAACAAAGGCTCAGTATAACGACAGGATGTTTAAATGTCTGCCAAAGGTAAACGTGCTTCAAGCAATACTCAGGTCACTAAAATTCCAATGAAATTCAGGGTCGCTAAACAAACATTGGTAGATGAAGTATGGTATAAATAAGGTATGATTCCTGCTTTATAGGAATGAGAATAGACACGTGGGCTGTATTTCAGTGAGGGCGGTAGTCAGTGCCACTAGGGAGGGGTAAACGCCTATCTCTGGGTGAATGGAAGAGGCTCCTGGATGAGGGCCTCAGGGAAGTCTTTAGGGAGAAAGGCACAGTTGAGAGGCTTCTTGGAAGGTTCTAGAAAAGAGATTAGGGACCATTCCTGTCTTAAGCATAGGCACAATATAGGATATATTTAGATTTAATAAACTTCTCTGTTTAACTGAGAATACACTGTGTAAAGGGAAATGCTTAAAATAATAAAGATAGTTTCCACTTATGGAATACTTGTTACATGCTGAATACGTACGTCTGTATTCATCCTTCATACAACTCTATGGGGTAGATTATTATCATCTCCATTTTACAGATGAGGAAACCGAGGCGTAGAAAGGTGAAACGTGTTGCCGAAAGGCCCACAGCTGGTATGTGATAGAGCCCAACGTGGACCCAGGTCATCTGAGTGCAGAGCCCACGCTCCGGGTTTGATATTCGCGCGCTCCGTTTCCAGACCCATGCTCTGCCCTTCCCAGGGCCCTGAGCCCCAGGAGGCTGAGCTGGGTGGATTCTATCAGCAGGCTCCCTTGCCCTCTGGTTTCCAGTGCAATAGCAGGAGACAGGTGGAGAGTGGGCCTCAGGTTGCCTGGGTTGCATTCCTTTGGAGAAGACCATAGCTCCTGTAGGCTGGCCTCTCCTGCGGGCCCTGCCTCACTGTGTTTCAGAACCATTGCACTGCTGACCCCAGGTGCTTTCCTACCTCTTATGGTTCCTTGAACTCTGTCTCCATCTTTGTGAAGAGTGGAATTTGGGGTCATAGGATAATCATATGTTCAGCTTTAATAGACATTGCCAAGTAGTTTTTCAAAGTGGGTATGCCCATTTATATTCCCAGCAGCAGTGGTGAGAGTTCCAGTTGCTCTACACCCTCATCAACGCCTGGTATTCCCTGCCCTTTTCATTATAACCATTCCAGTGGTATATAGTGGCATCTCATTATGGTTTTAATTTGGCGTTTCTCCTTTAAATGTGGAATCGGGACACCTTTTCATGTGTTTATTGGTCTTATGGCTATCTTCCCTGGTGAAGTACCCAAGTGTTTTGTCCATATTAAAATCAGGTCTCCTGTCTTTCTTTTTAAAAATATATTTTATTGATTTTTTTCAGAGAGGAAGGGAGAGGGATAGAGAGTTAGAAACATCGATGAGAGAGAAGCATCGATCAGCTGCTTCCTGCACACCCCCTATTGGGGATGTGCCCACAACCAGGGTACATGCTCTTGACTGGAATCGAACCTTGGACCCTTGAGTCCACAGGCCGACGCTCTATCCACTGAGCCAAACTGGTTAGGGTTCCTGTCTTTTTCTTACTGATTTGTGAAAATTATTTATATATTATGCGTATAAGTCTTTTGACAGAGATGTGCAATTTAAATAACTTCTCTTACCCTGAGGCTTGCCTTTTAATTTTCTTAGTACTATCTTTAATAAACAGATGTTCTTAATTTTCCAATTGATAAATTTTCATTCTTTATGCTTATGACTTTTTATAGTTTTTTAAAGATAAAGTTTGCTACTCCAATATCATAGGATGTTTCTCCATGCTTTCTTCTAAATGCTTTATAGTTTTAGTTTCATAGTTTTTGTGTGTGATGTGATTGTTGACTTCACTGATACTTTTTTGTCATATGACACTCTTGTGGACCCAGAACCTTTTCCCTTAGTTCACTGCAATGTTACCCTTTTTGTGAATTAAGTGTCTGTATATGTGTGGTTTATTTTTGGACTCTGTTCCAGTGGTCAGCTTCCTTGTGCCAATATTGCACAATCTTGACGATTATAACTTTATAGTGAGTCTTGACATCTGGAAGTAGAAGTCTTCCATTGTTGTTCTTTTTCAAGATTGCCTCAGCTCTTCTTGGTCCTTCGCATTTTCATATGTATTTTAGAATCACTTTGTCAATACACAAAAAATATGCTTAGACTTTGATTAAGATTGTGATGAATCTATTCATTAATTCATGAAAAAAAGTAACTTCTTAATAGTATTGAGTCTTTCAGTCCACGAACATGATAGATCTTTCCTTTTATTTGGGACTTATTTAATTTTGCCCAGTAATATTTTGTAGTAATCAGTGTAGAGGTCATATACATGTTTTGTTAGATTTATTCCTAGGTATTTAATTTGCTATAGTAAATGGTATTTGTTTTTTAATTTTTTTATTTGTTACTAATATATAGACATATAACTGATTTTTGTATATTAACTCTACCTATTAATGTTGTAAATTCTATAGAGTATAATACTTATAGAAGCTTTTTTGTAGATATCCTTTACTAGTTTAAGGAAGTAGTTTACCATTCCTAGTTTCCAAAGAGTTTGTTTAAAACAAAAGGATGCTGAATTTATCAAACTGTATGTCTCTGCTTTTTCTGGCCCTACCTGATTCAGTGGGTAGAGCATCAACCTGCTGACTGAAGGGTCCCAGGTTTAATTCCCAGTCAAGGCACATGCCCAGGTTGTGGGCTCAATCCCCAGTGGGGGGTGTGCAGGAGGCAGCCGATTGATAATTCTCTCTCATCATTGATGTTTCTCTCTCCCTCTCCCTCTCCCTCTCCTTTCCTTTCTGAAATCAATAAAAATATATTTTTTAAAATGTTAGGTATCCACTTCCGTTTTGACTCAGCTCAAGAACCGGATACGAAAGCCCTTTCCCTGGATTTGACTCGACCCCCACTTTCACAAAACTCCATGAACAGAAACTGGACAAAGACTTGAGCCAGGGAAGTGGCAGTAAATGTGGAAAGGGTGGAATAAATAAGAGAGATCTTGATGATCTGTAATATGAAATATGTTATACAGTCACCAGTGGGTTTAAATGAACCAGACTTCTCAATTTTTACAAATTCTGGGTTTAAATGAACCAGACTTCTCAATTTTTACAACTTCTGCCTTCTTTTAATAAAGATAAAAACTGTATGCCCAGCCAGTGTTGCACAGTGGTTGAGCATGGACCTATGAATCAGGAGGTCAGGGTTTGATTCCTGGTCAGGGCACATGCCGGGGTTGTAGGCTTGATCCCCAGTGGGGGCGTTCAGGAGGCAGCCAATTAATGATTCTCTCTCACACCCTTCCTGTCTGAAATCAATAAAAATATATTTAATATGTATTTAAAACTGTATGCCTCTGTTTAATATTTGTATTATAGAAACAATAAGCAACTTTCAAATATTAAATTTAATAGCGATTAAGTTGTTTTTTCAAATTTCACACGCAGTGTTTTCCTATACCAGCAGTTCTCAACCTGTGGGTTGCAACCCCTTTGAGGGTCGAACAGCCCTTTCCCAGGGGTTGCCTAAATACATCCTGCATATCAGATATTTACATTACGATTCATAACAGTAGCAACATTACAGTTATGAAGTAGCCACAAAAATAATTTTATGGTTGGGGGTCACCACAGTGTGAGGAACTGTATTGAAGGGTCACGGCATTAGGAAGGTTGAGAACCACTACAAAAAGTCTAATGCATACTGCCTAGAAGAACCACTTGCGCATCCCTCTCTCCCCATTGCAAATTAGTGACCTCGCACCCATGAAACACCGCTGCGTCGGGGAGGTGCCAGCCGTCTGGCTCTGCAGTCTAGCCTCATGCCCTGAGTGTCCCTGGATGGTTGGTGTAAGAAGTATATGAAGACTCTCGGCAATGGGACTTCATTATTGGAAGGTACAGAGCTGGACGGTTCTGACCCAAG
Organism: Murina feae; assembly: GCA_004026665.1. NCBI lineage: Eukaryota > Metazoa > Chordata > Mammalia > Chiroptera > Vespertilionidae > Murina > Murina feae. Next base: position 6,013 of record PVJC01016173.1, on the reverse strand, counting down.
TTGCAGATGGACCCTGTAGAATACACACTGATGGGTTTCTAATTGTACTAATATTTAAGCAGTTTGATACTACACAGTTCAGTCTTTGAACATTAGACTTGAATTTAAACGAGCCCTAGTGCCCTCTTGTGGACATGAGAGAATGTGCAAAGAATTAATTACTTTCCATACTAAGGACTACTTTGTGTAGAAAAAACTCAAGTCACAAGCCAGGCAGAACGTGGCCACTTACTGGGCCCTGTAAACTTAAGATTCCTTATCTGATAAATGGCAGTAATAATAGTGCTCACCATAATAAAGTTCTTGAAAACATTAAAGGTTTAAAGGTTTCTTCTATTTCTAATTTCCTAAGATTTTGTTTGAAGGTATAAATGGATGTTGAATTTTATCAAAAGCTGTATCTGGACCTTTTAGGATGTCTACCTCTGCTTTGACCCTGGGACCTAACACCATAGGTCTTTCCCTGGTCTTGGCTTTACCCCCACTTTGGATACATATAATATTTAGACCTGCACATAGTAGGTTCTTAATAAATGGCATCTGTAATCATTATCAATTATCCTAACAGTGAGTCCAGAGGGCGGGGAAAGGTAGGAAGAAGACAGTATCCTAAAATAAGCTGGCTACAGACACTGGGACCTTCTCCCCGCATCCCAGTCTACCCCATTCCTGATTCCTGAGGCAACCAGTCAGCTCTTGACTGTTTCTTTTTATATTGGCAACCATATTTTTAATAGCATGCCTGTATGGATTTTTCTTAATTTTTTTTTCAGATGTTGGTACTACTTATTGACTCTATTTTGGAAGATGAAAATTTAGTTGTATTATAGTATTCCTTCTATACTTCCTCCCCACCACTACTCTTTCCCATTTATGATCCCATTTAGGTAAAAGATACTAGTAATTTCATTATATGTTTATGTATTTTTTCTTATTATTGCTTACTTGACCCTGTTGCACTTGATTCAAAAGGGCACTCTGTCAGTATAATTTCCCAAAGAAGTGGTGTGGCCCAGGAGAGGGATGGAATGAGGTTCTTGGTTCCAGTCTGGGTTTGGTTTCCTCCTCTGTGAATTGAAGGGAGTTGGAGTAGAGAATTTCTAACACCTCTTCTAGCTCTAAAATGCTGGTTTCTCATGAATTTAGTCTATGAATTTAGACTTTCTTCTCTTAACCACAAGGGGGCAGCATAAGACAAGACTCTTGGCTGCCATTTGCTACAATCCTTAGGAAAAACTGATATTCCCCAATTTACACCATATTATAACATAAAGGAAGCAAATAGCTTAAGTGCACTGCCTGCTCTTAGTGGTTTCTGTTAGGCCATGGTTGAATGTCCCTAGAATGGACTTATATCACTACTAGAGGCTGGGTGCACGAAATTCATGCACCGGGTGAGTGGTGTCCCACAGCCCAGCCTGCATCCTTTTGCAATCTGGGACCCCTCTGACAGGGTCCCTCAGTTTGGCTAGCAATCAGGGCCTATTGGAGCTTTCCTTCCACTGGCTGCCAGCAACTAGCCCCGCCGACGCCACTGCCACGGCTTGCCATCTGTGCATTGCTGTCCCCCCTCATTCGCCATTGGTTGCCTCCCTCTGCTGGCAATAGGCTTGGGGTGCAATCACTTGGTTGGCCTGGGCCTCCCCCTGCAGGGCGATCGCTGGCCAGTCCTGCACACCCACTACAGCATTGCTGGCTGGTGGCCTGGGTATCCCTCTGTGGGGTGATTGATCTCAGGGCTCTATGATCAATCACCACGCAGAAGGAGGCCCTGCCCACCGGCTGCAGTGCTGCTGGCCAGGTAGCCTGGGCTTCCCTCTTTGGGGTGATGCAGAACCCTCTCCTCCCCCCGATTGGTTGCCCCACTAGCTGGGGCCTCCCTCTGTGGGGCAATAGTAGGCATGGCAGGGCTCCCCGACCAATCACATTGCACCTGCCTTGCCTGGTGCCAGTGTGTGTCATAGCGTGGTCGTCTGGAAGGTCATGTGGATGGTTGTTCTGCTGTTCGGTCGTTTGGTCGATTTGCATATTATTATTATTATTATTATTATTATTATTATTCATGCTTTTATTATTATAGACTAGAGTCCTGGTGTATGAAATTTATGCATGGGGGGTGTCCCTCAGCCAGGCCTGCACCCTCTCACAATCTGGGACCACTGGCTCCTAACTGCTCATCTGCCTGCCTGCCTGCCTGATTGCTCCTAACCACTTTGCATGCCTGTATCATCACCCCTAACCCCCTTCCTGCCTGCCTGATTGCCCCTAACCCCTCTGTCTGCCTGCCTGATCACCCCTAACCACTGACTTGCCTGCCTGATCCTCTCTAACTGCCTCTGCCTCAGCCCTCGCTCCTGCCAAGGCTTTATCCAGAAGGATGTCTGAAAGGTTGTTTGGCTGTCTGGTCTAATTAGCATATTATACTTTTATTATTATATACTAGGGGCCCGGTGCAAAAAAATTTGTGCACTCGGGGGGTCCCTCAGCCCGGCCTGTGCCCTCTCACAGTCTGGGACCCCTCGGGGGATGTCCACCTGCTGGCATGCCTGGCCAGCCTGGGTGAGGGGCTGAGGGCCGTTTTCAGGCTGCCCACAGCTCCCATTGACCCAACATCCCAGTGAGGCTGGCTGGAACCAGGTTTCTGAGGTTTACTTATCTTCTATAATTGAAACTTTGTTGCCTTAAGTGGAGGCCTAGTGAGGCAATGAAGCCTCCTGTTTGCTTCAGCTCTGTGGCTTCTATAATTGAAATATTGTTGCCTTGAGCAGAGGCCCGGCCAGCCTAGGCAGGCAGTTTCAACTCCATGGCTGGTGTAATGGAAGCCTCCTGTTTGCTCTAGCTCCATGGCTGCCAGCCGCCATCTTGGCTGGGTTAATTTGCATATAGCCACTCTGGCTGGTGGGCGTGGCTTGGCTGGTGGGCATGGCTTAGGTGTCTCGGAGTGATGGTTATTTTGCATATTACTCTTTCATTAGATTAGATAACCAGGATTTTCCAGCTCTTCCAATATTTCTACAGAAAGTATAGAGTCACCCCACTGCTCAGTATCCATGTCCCTACTTCACCCTTCCTCAAGGCCTTTTCCACCACAGCTACTGCTTCTCAAATAAATATCTGCCAAATTCTCACCTGTGATAAGCTTGGAGCTGCATAGTAGGTGGCAGCTGTGTGCTTTACGTGGTGACAACAACAACTTCTTTATTGCAGGATCTGGGAGGATTTGAGGTGTGGCCTGGTAGTTATCATCCAGGGAAATAAATTTCAAATAAAACACCCTTGTGTTGCTGTTCTATTCAAATGTCTCCCAGGTACAAACAGTGGTAGGAGAGGCAGAGCTGTGGGTTGGGACACTGTGATCTTTGGTTAGATGATGGCCACTGGCCAGGAGGGCTGGGAGTGGGTGGGGAGGAGGTGGAGGCAAACCAGGAAGTGAGATGGGCAGCCCTATTGCAGAAAGAGTAAGAGGCCAGTTTTCAAAGCCAGTTTTAAAAAGGTGCTGCTTTTGAGATTCCTAAGATCAGAGGCCAGGGACCTAAGGCCACAGGGGGTGTGCGTGAGGCCTACATAGAAACATCACCTTTCTCCAGGGACTTTGAGACTCTAAGAATGAGGTCGGCCTAAGCAGGTAGAAGTAGATTGGAGGGGCTGAAAAGACAGGGTCAGGGGTCCAGTTAACGGGTTCATGTAGACTGGACAGAATTTGACACATAAAATACCAGGAAGAAGTGGTTTAATGGTTTAAACATGGGCCCTAGGACTGGAGCAACTCTTAGGATCCCCTTCGATGGCATTCAACCCATTTCCCGAGATTCACATCCCTGATGGTAGAGGATGGTTGGCTGTGAACTTACACAGATTTTCTGGATGCTCCCGACGTGACTGGGGAGGGCACCTCCAGAGGAGAGGAGAGCAGGTGGCAAACAAGTCTTGGCTTTCAGAGAAAATCCCCTTCCTTCTTCCCTTTTCTTCCTATTAAGTGGTCAGAACAGAATAATGAGGGAAAGCAGCAGCAGGAAATGGGTGCATTTGGAATGTGGGCCATTTTCTCAAAATTCCCCGCTTTCCACCCTCCTGTGCCTGCTTTAGAGGTTATACCCTTTGCAGGGTGCTGGGGGTTGAGGGACAAAGAGGGAAAATGCTTACCCTTTTAATTTGGTGGCCTTTTTGGAAGCCACTACCCAAAATGGCCCCCAAATGGGTCAGGGAGGGGCAGGGAAGGCAAGCGAGCTTGGCCCTTAGGAGCTTGGGCTGGGAGGAGCACCACAATGAACACGACTCACATCACTCTGCCAACGCCATGTGGCTGCCCAGGACGGGGACTTAGCAGCGAATTCCACAAGGGCCTTACCAGGACCTGAATTGTTACTTAACTGGGAGAGCTGCGTGGAAGTCCAAAGGTGGAAAATGGTTACTATTTTGCTAAAATTCAGGAAAGGTGGGTTGGATCATAACTGACTTCCTTGGGAATTTCCTAAGAGTGTCCCAGGTGGCTGAGCACACCCACATCTGCATTAACAAGTCCTATAAAATACATGGGTGCTTGACTGCATGCCACCCACTTCCAGCCAGCCTGGTGCTGTTGCCTTAAGTGATACTGGGCTCCCAGTGCCTACGTGGGGAGCTGAAGCAGGCTGACCCTGTGTCAGACTCATCCTGAATTTTCCTTGACTTCCCAAACCGCTGGCCCCAAACCGCTTGCCTGCCTGCCTGCTTGATTGCCCCTAACTGCATAATATGCTAATTAGACCCGGCTGCCAGATGACCTTCGGGACATCCTTCCAGACGAAGCCGTGGCAGCAGGGTGCTGAGGCAGAGGTGGTGAGGGGCGATCAGGCAGGCAGGATCCCGTGTCTCATGTTGGGCCTTTTCTGATTCCCTAGTACTGTTTGCATGTATGTATTAGCCTCTGAAAGAGAGAAAACCCTTGGTAAATACAGGAAAAAGCCGCTCAAAACTGCCTGTGGGAGAAGGGCAGATAATATTTGTAGCTCACTGATCACATTTACAGGTAGTTTTAAGGGGGAAGGAAACCTGGGCAATTGCTGATGGAAAGCCTTTAAATGAAAGTGACTTCGTTGTCATCAGGAACCACCCACGGAGACTATCTTTGTCGTTACCTGGTAGCACTAAGGAAAGGCTGAGGATAAGGGGGCCATTTGGAGGACTTGGAACTTTGCTTTTTTTTTTATCAGGGTCAGACATTGATCTTTAAAAAAAATGATACACTACTGTTCAGTCATTAACTTATTTGAAATGTTTTACTGCTACAGTTCCTGGAGTGGGGGTATTGAGGACCAATGACCCACATTAAAAATTAATGAAAGGCTAATGGGAAGCAAGAGACAACTTAATTAACTTTTCAAAAACTTCTAAATGCCATTCACTAGTTAAATATTTAAGTGAAAGATATGAACTACAGAAACATTTGCATCCACTTTGGAAAACAGTTTGAAAGTTCCTCAAAAAGTAAAACGTAGAGTTACCATACAACCAGAAATTCTATTCATAGACATATACCCAAGGGAAATGAAACATACATCCATATAGATGTTGTATGAATGATCACAGCATTATTAACAACTAGGGGCCCGGTGCACAAAAATTTGTGCACTCGGGGTGCAGGGAGTCCCTCAGCCTGGCCTGTGTCCTCTCACAGTCTGGGACCCCTCAGTGGATGTCCTATGATGGCCCCAGTCTGCCAGGCGCCTTCTATGTGTGTGTGTGTGTGTATGTGTCACCACTGGGGACCTGCCCCCAGCCGCATCTGAGGCTCGGAACAGTCCTCCTGTGTGTGCCTACCTGCTGGGGGCCTGCCCCCAGGCACACTGTGGAGGCTTGGAGCAGGCACCCCCTCTATGTTGATCTCTCAGACTCTTGCCCTCCCCTGCATGTTGTTCTCTTTTTTGAGCTGTGACCAGGGCTGGGTGTGGCCTGCCTCCCAAGCTTGCCTACTGCCCATCTTCCTCCAGCCACCAGAAAGCAGGGAAAACCCCGCCTCGTGGTCAGGCCAGCC